>JAGVSP010001950.1:0-36730 GCA_022494985.1 Micrasema minimum
TATTTCGAAAAAGATGGACGCCAATGCTACATAGGAAATGATTCTAGAAGTTATGAAAAGTCACCAGTCTAACTCACAACCCCACACACTTCACATGTCACTTCCTATTGTTGTAATTCTCTCGATATATCTATCAAAAGATAAAAAGAACTTACGACGACCTCTGTAATAATTATTAAGCATTAAATAACTTATCACTCGGTAATTTTTTTATCTACAACTGTCCTAATCTTGTAAGATAGATTGTTTTTGTATATTTATATACTATTTTGCCAAAAACGAATTACATTAGGAGTATTGTTCTCGTATCGACAGTTGTTCACAATGGAAGTTGTAAACGATGCAGAAAGAAGTAAGTTCTATTTAGGGATTACTTTCTATTCAGTTCAAATGTCCGTGCTTTCCAAATATGACGAGACCGCAAAATATTGTAGACCGTAGATTTGGTACTAACAATGAAAAGCCCTAAACTGTTTTAAAGACTATTGAGTCTTTTTTCAGTCCAAGCAACTCTACCGATTTTTTCAACAAGCTAAACCGCGATTTTAAGATTGTTAGTGTGATAAAAATACGGATGAATTTACGTTATGTACGCGAACCATTGATTTATAATACACTTAGATCTGCCATGCAGAGTAAATTATTTAGAAAAAAGTAATGACACGAAGATTCCGCACCTCGATACACTTACATGGGTCGACCTTCAGAGCCCTTCGACTGCCGGCAAGCATCCGCCCACACACCGCAAAAGGTATGGGCTATATATAGGGTTACAGTAACAGTAAATACAATACTAACCCGTTTCCTTACGAGGATCGTTCATGAATTTTACCATGCATCTAAAATGACTTTTTTTTTCAAAACTTTCTTTGAATAATAATTATTTAAGCTATGTAAACAAATATAAATAAACACTTACATGTGGAAAGTTACACCATCTTTTTTGTTAATTTTATCCGTACGGTTTTTACACGGTTTCACTACACAGGAAGGCATTTCGGAATGTTTTCTGAACATCCGACTCGGCCAGCGGTTAAAGAAATACTGATTGTCATTGTTTCCATCACCCAAACCAACCAGAGTCGGCCCAAATTAACAGTAGTAGGGTAATGTTAGTTTCTACCCCGATCATTATTTATTAGTAATTACTACCACCCGTGTGGAGACCGGCATACTGCCTCGCTAGGCCCTCATCATCCCAGACATCCACCCGCGCATCCGCGATCAGGGTCTCAATGGAGGGGGGATTAGGGAAAAGAGGGGAGGGGACAGAACGCATGTGTGCATCTCACACTATCATCCTATCTGGCAGACACTATTTCATACGTCCCCTGCCGTACCCTATCACAATACCTATCCGAAGACCATCCTATCCTTACAAAAAGGACACAATACAATTGAGTTGAGGGATGGGATATAATAATCGTAGATTTGGTACTAGGCAATCATAATTTTGTATAATAGGGCTGGCGCATGGCGTACACACTCACACTTTTTTTTACCTATAACTATTAATTTTTTCACTTAAAAAAAACGCAATATACTGATTTTGTAGTAAATTTAATGTTCTACAATTTAAGTTATGAGCATTTTTATCGTGCGAGGTACGGTTCACGAGGTGTAAGCTCGTTTCCGAGGCAAAAGATGTTGACAGGAGAAAATCAGTAAAATATGTGATTTTTCAAATAAGATTATTTCGAAAACTATAAGAGATACTAAAAAAATAAAGAACCAATTTTATAGAATTTTTAGTGTTCTATTACATTGCTTTACGACTTTTTTTGGTTGGGTTGAGCGTTTTCGAATTTTTTTTAATAAATAAAAAAAGGCCCTTTTTTTTTGGTTTTTTTAAAATCCTGACTTAAGCTTACCTCCTATTCATCCGGACTTTTGATGCAACCTTCCCTGCGCTTCGATTCTGTAAGTGTTTTTAAACTACTGCGCATACGATTTTGTACTGAATTCGTATGCGCAGAAGTGTCTAAAACCTTAGAGAATCGCACCGCTGGACATCACTTAACAACATAAAAAAAGAATCAAAAACCCTAATTTGACTGGGCTAAAAATCACAATTTTTTGGTGGTTGACAGAAGTTTTTTTTTTAAAATTTTTGCATTTTATACGGATTACCAAGAATCACAGCTGAATGGAATGTGATCTACTCATTATTAATTTGTCGGCCTTCGTAACAAGAAATGAAAGTAAATAGTAACAAGTCAGTATGAAATATTTTCAATGTAAAAAACTACAGTAGATGCCTAGAATTTAAATAAATATTCCGTACCTACACGTGTTTCATTTCAGATTTTTTAAAATAATACTATTTAATTCTTGATTACGCTGATTTCGGGCCTGTCTAATGCGATAATAATATATAACCAGCCAAACTGTTGCTTGAGCTAGGCAGTTGTACAAAGCTCACTTTATACGGGACAGAAATATGTATAAAACGAAAGTGTCCCGTATAAAGCGAAAACTGGATAGTAATGTTTCTTGTGCAGTTGGACGTTTGGCTGTGTCCCGTATAAATGTAAACGTTTAAATAGATACTGGATGGAGTATTGTGGGAGGGGCACGCGACGCGACGGGCAAAAATAATCAAAAATAACGCCAAAATTTGGTAACAGAAAATTACATGTTAATGTTTTTCTGTTTCCTGCTAAAGATATGCACTTTTAATAGATGGTTAATTTTTGTCGCAATGTCGTGCATTAAAGCAGTCCATTAAAGCCAGTCCATTCAAGCCAGTCCATTCAAGTATTTGTACTTTTTAAACAAAATTCCTAACGAACAATAACGAGCATAATACTAACGAATTTAAGATTTTTAAAATAGATTTCACATAAACTTGAAATAAAAAAATACGTTAAATATGTTTTTAAATTTAATGTCTTTGGAATTTCATTTAATAAAACTGCAAACCTTAAAAATTCCAAGTTTTAAAATCGAATTTTTGTTTTTGCGCTATATTGAATGCCCCGCCCGCGCCTAAAAAGCCCCGACCCGCGGTTTCCTAAACAAACTAACAAAAACAGACAAGAGTTTCACTATGTTTTTTTCTGTATTTTATTAACATAGTACATTATTTTATATTAAAAATTCCCTGTGCGCAAACATACGATAATAACTTACGATCGCGTTTCAAAAATATGTATATATTTAGCGTGTCTATTGGCAGACTGTACAGTTTTCTGAACAAGAAACTGCACAAGTAACTGTAAAATGTTCTATTCCGTGTAAAGTGCGCTTTATACCTGTATCTAATCCAAACACGTTCCGAATTTCAATGTCATTGCTTAAATGTGTTTCTACTGTGTCGGTCTTCGAACAAGAATGTGTCGGTATCAAAAATGTGTCGGTAAAACTATGACGTAAATTGTGTCAAAACTTTATCAAAATAAAGAGAAAATGGGCTGTGAACCGGACAGAAACGGTAACAACGATTTATTTGTTATAACGAATCAAGAAGTTATAGAAAAAGTACATAATTCGCTCCAGGATCAATTGAAAAAATAATCGTCCTTCCGATTTACCCCGTCCATCGATTATTTGATTTGATGAAGAATTGTGATTTTTCTATCCTTGATGTGATAAAAACGTTTTTTTTTTAATGTTTAGCATTAATTTTTAAGTTATCGCTTCACTCGAAGTTGAATAAAAGTAAAAATGTGCATTTTTTGATTTTTAATTTGTCAAAAATTGTGATTTCTTAATTTCATGCGTAGTTTCATTCAACTACGAAATAATCCTCTTAACCCTAGAAAGCTTAACTTTTCAAAAGTTGCATTAAAGCTTTAAAAAGTAAAATTTACGAAAGTTTTTCGAAAATAAAAAAATTCTTCTGGATTCAAATTTGAACTTTGATTAATACAATAACCTAGTTAAAACACATCATTAAAAACTACTTACAAACGGCGCTATATAAATTATCCATAATAATAATAATAATGCCATCCGCAGATTGGTTTGTTGCAGTGGCAACAATTAACAATATACCTTAGACACACGTAGTTTTCGCCCACTAATTATTTTGAATTATTTTTTTTATGGATTCAACAACTCAAGGTATGATCTTAATAAGTACATTTTTTAATTTTTTTTATTGTTATTATATATACGTGATTTAATTGTTTTTTATACAAAGCGAATTTTCTCAATATTTTTTTATTAAATAAAAACTTTCGAAGGTTCGGGAAAAAAAGGTAAACAGAACTAAGTTTTGTAACTTTTTTTAAAACAAAGCTTAATTATTTGTGTTACTATCAAAGAAAAAAAAACCTGCCACTTGGGTGCACTTTTGAAGATATAATTTTTTTCTTTCAGGTTCTTCACGAGCTATTTCTAGGCGTTCACTTTTTTGCAATATGGATTATCCACCGAAAATACCATTTTTCGTTTAAAAAGTTGTTACCTGTGCTTACGAATTAAATTAAAACGTTATCTCCTGGCTTTATAGATACTTTAAAAAAATTGTTTAGTTGTTGAAAGTTTTGTGATACAACTTGAAAATCGTTGGAAAAAGTCGCACACAGTTAAATAAATTACTTATGTGTAATGAAAAGTGGTTAAATATGGGTTTGCGTTTTGATGCTACTGAAAAAGTTTCTTGAAGACATTACAGACGAAAAGCCCCGTGGTCATCCAAAAAACTATTTGGAGAGAGTTAAAGAAGTAAAAGAAGGGAAAATTATTACTTTGACTGCTACATCTAGCAAGAAGAATTGTGTCAGGCTGCTTGTGTTAGTTTATACAAATCTAGAGAAAAAGAACTGCTCAAACGCGTCTTTAAAAGAAAGACGTCAATAACTCCAAGAACAGCTTTAAGGGTAAAAAAAGCATTGGAGACTCACTTAAATCAAAATTAGTAGGGTATACCCCCAACAAGGCATTGGCGTTAATTGTTAATAACAAGTTGACAAAATGTCAGCATATTTGCATAAGATTGGGAGCAATTAATTATAATTATGTTTAATCTTTATAATTTTTGTCATGTTTATGTTATAAGCTTTCTTTATCTCTTACAATTTATACTTATAAAACAAAGTACAACATATATTTTAAAATAATTTTGTAAAACCTTCACGATTATTTTATGTGCATTGCTTGTAATTTTTATCTATTCATGTTTTCCCTTTTCTATTAGAAATAGTTATGTTTAAATAATTTTATCTTTACTCTACCCTTATGATTTTACCTATATCGCATAGTTTATAGAATTATCTTTTAAAGTTTTATCTAAAATTAATTTAAATCTTTGTTTTGGAAATGTCTATAATATATTATGAAAATGCCCTTTGGGCGTAAATAAATAAAAAAAAATAATATTGTTTTAAAATTTTACTTCGTTTGTCCTAAATTACAGGTTGCCTAAACCTATATTATTTCGGTAAAACAAAAAAATACACGACTTAGCTTTTTTATTTACGCTATTAAAAATCTAGTTTTTACATTTTATTTCATTTTCTGATATTCAAAATAGTTTTAATTCATGGTATAGATTATAAACTAACCATACCATTGATAAAAATTAATGGTTATCAGTTTATTTAGAAGAAACTATTTTTGTCCAGCTAATATTTGAATTGGGACCTTTGTGCGACGGTCCGATATCGTCAAATATCGCAAATTCAACAGCGGAGCACAATTAAAAACCTGCAATGGTTCATGGCCAACACATTATTAATGAAGTAATGCTGACTTTATACGGGGACAGAAAAACTGCACATTTCTTGTTTCAGAAATCTACACAGTTTTCTTCTTCAGAAATCTGTGCAGTCTGTCAAAGGACAAACTAAATATGTGTATTTTTCAAGCGCGATTGTAAGATATTATCGTATGTTTGCTCACATGAAATAATTGCATACAAATAGCGTAAATAATGTAAATATATAATATATGTTTTTACGTTTTTTTTAAAAGCATTCAAACACATCAGTAGGTATCTACTTAAACATAAACGTAAATAACACTGTCAGGTCAGCCAAAAGTCGCGTCGGCCATACAGTTTTCCATAAGTTTTCGTTTTATACGGGACAGTTTTCAGACTGTACAGTTTACTGTCCCGCATAAAGATAGCTAGAGACACGGAAGGTTGGGGTTGGGGGTGTCAATTGTCGCAGGTTAAGGGAGGGAAACAAAATAAAAACAAATGGCGCTTACAATAGTTTAGCTTTCTAGGGTTAATAGTTTATAAGGTTTTGAACATCCTTAGCTACTAAAGTTTCGCTGTATTATGTTTTAGTTCTGCCAGTGGAGGAGCATATAAAGCTGCTGGTGTTTGGGGAGGCTCACGAACACCCCTGTGACACGTGTAAAGTATCGGAGATAGAGCATTCCCTTCCGCCATGGTTCGACAGAGAAAAGTATAGAAGGTAATTATTTCGCTGCTTATTCTGTCAGGTGCTTCGTCCACTAAGGGCCGGATTTACTAATCAGGTTGGACGATTCGGATCTGCCAGTGGAGGAGCATATAAAGCTGCTGGTGTTTGGGGAGCTCACGAACACCCCTGTGACACGTGTAAAGTATCGGAGATAGAGCATTCCCTTCCGCCATGGTTCGACAGAGAAAAGTATAGAAGGTAATTATTTCGCTGCTTATTCTGTCAGGTGCTTTCGACCACTAAGGCTCCGGATTTACTAATCAGGTTGGACGATTCCGGATCTGCCAGTGGAGGAGCATATAAAGCTGCTGGTGTTTGGGGAGGCTCACGAACACCCCTGTGACACGTGTAAAGTATCGAGATAGAGCATTCCCTTCCGCCATGGTTCGACAGAGAAAAGTATAGAAGGGTAATTATTTCGCTGCTTATTCTGTCAGGTGCTTCGTCCACTAAGGGCCGGATTTACTAATCAGGTTGGACGATTCCGGATCTGCCAGTGGAGGAGCATATAAAGCTGCTGGTGTTTGGGGAAGGCTCACGAACACCCTGTGACACGTGTAAAGTATCGGAGATAGAGCATTCCCTTCCGCCATGGTTCGACAGAGAAAAGTATAGAAGGTAATTATTTCGCTGCTTATTCTGTCAGGTGCTTCGTCCACTAAGGGCCGGATTTACTAATCAGGTTGGACGATTCCGGATCTGCCAGTGGAGAGCATATAAAGCTGCTGGTGTTTGGGGGAGGCTCACGAACACCCTGTGACACGTGTAGATAGAGTCCGCCATGGTTCGACAGAGGTATAGAATAATTATTTCGCTGCATATTCCCTTCCGCCTAATCAGGTGGACGATCGATCTGCCAGAGCATAATAAAGCTGCTGGTGTTTGGGAGGCTACCTGTGTGACACGTGTAAAGTATCGTAATAGAGCATTTTCCGCTCGACAGAGAAAAAGTATAGAAGGTAATTATTTCAGCTTATTCTGTCAGGTGCTTCGTCCACTAAGGGCCGGATTTACTAATCAGGTTGGACGATTCCGGATCTGCCAGTGGAGGAGCATATAAAGCTGCTGGTGTTTGGGGAGGCTCACGAACACCCCTGTGACACGTGTAAAGTATCGGAGATAGAGCATTCCCTTCCGCCATGGTTCGACAGAGAAAAGTATAGAAGGTAATTATTTCGCTGCTTATTCTGTCAGGTGCTTCGTCCACTAAGGGCCGGATTTACTAATCAGGTTGGACGATTCCGGATCTGCCAGTGGAGGAGCATATAAAGCTGCTGGTGTTTGGGGAGGCTCACGAACACCCCACGTGTAAAGTATCGGAGATAGAGCATTCCCTTCCGCCATGGTTCGACAGAGAAAAGTATAGAAGGTAATTATTTCGCTGCTTATTCTGTCAGGTGCTTCGTCCACTAAGGGCCGGATTTACTAATCAGATTTGGACGATTCCGGATCTGCCATGTGGAGGAGCATTATAAAGCTGCACCCTGTGACACCGTGTAAAGTATCGGAGATAGAGCATTCCCTTCCGCCATGGTTCGACAGAGAAAAGTATAAAATTAGGACTTTTCGCTGCTTATAAGGGCCCTTTTACCTAAAAATCAGGTTGGGACGATTCCGGATCTGCCAGTGGAGGAGCATATAAAGCTGCTGGTGTTTGGGGAGGCTCACGAACACCCCTGTGACACGTGTAAAGTATCGGAGATAGAAGCATTCCCTTCCGCCATGGTTCGACAGAGAAAAGTATAAAGGTAATTATTTCGCTGCTTATTCTGTCAGGTGCTTCGTCCACTAAGGGCCGGATTTACTAATCAGGTTGGACGATTCCGGGTGTGGGTCAATATCAAAAATATATTTATTCGTGATTTTCAGATAAAATATTTAATATTGTAAAAAGATATCAAGATTCACTGCAGTGCCCTATGCACCATTGTGTGCGGATAAGGGAGAGTAGTAGTAATTAGTCGATGGGTGTACAAACTTTACGAACGCACAAACGTTCATAGAACTGAATGATTTCTAGCTACTAACTTTCGTTTTTTCAATTTATTTCATAAATGAAAAAAGGTTTTGTATGAAACGGACAGCGACGGACGGTGACGGAACTAATCGCATGTAAACCCTAAAGTTTAAATAATAGTCGTATCTTGCTTATACATTATGATTTGTTCTTTCTGTTCAAAGTATTAAAATCTATGTTTGATTGCTGTCAACTAACAAATTTAATTAGTATGCCTCGAGTTACCCGTAGTAATGAACTATTTTACTGTAGCCAATCATCGACCAATTACAGTGCTAACTCACCTATATGACGAATGCACGCAGTGGCTAACAAGTATGCTAACAATATTGATATTTTCAACACAAATCTAGTGCATTTTAGGGAACAGTGTCTGGATGCCATCTCAGGCGGTAATGGCTACCTACTGTGTAATCATTTAAAAATGTCTATGTAAAATCCCTATGGACGTAAAAACAATAAAATAAATAAATGATCTAATTTACAAATGGATTTCAACGATGGTGTTGTCTTATGTTAAAAATAAATGTAAAATCTTCATGGCTTCATGTTCTGATATTCCAGAGGCCAGCGCTACATCATCAGGAGCAACGCAGCCGGCCACACGCTGGGCACGCTGTGTGCGGGGTGATGGCCCTGTTCGGGATCCCGACCATCCTCACCATCCTCATGAAGACGCACCGCTCCTCGTCCGTGTTCCCCGCCTACAGGAGGTACATGTCCACCATCAAGCACTTCCACTCCTGGTATGTCAACGAGCTGAAGCCAGGATCTGAGTAAGTCCAACGACAATTTATCTCTCTAAATTTTTACAGTCATCCAAGTATGTACCTCTCTACACAAACGATGTCTCACGAATAATTCCAGAATAATTCGAGAAAATTATCCAAGAATATATATCTCTGTAGGTTTCTAGGATGTCACCTAAGTATTTCTCTAAATTTCTAAGATTTCCTAGAAGAATTTGCGTCTCTAGATTTCTAGATTTCCTGTGCAGTCTGAAAACTGTCCCGTATAAAGCTAAAACTGGATGAAAAACTGTGTGCTAGTGTCAGATTCTCACTGTGCGCTAATTCCACACATTTTTTCACACACAGTTTCGGCGCGCGCATCACCCGCGGCGATAACGACAGTATAATACGTACTATAATATTCAATAGTATCGGTAATATTACAAATAAACTTTGATAAACTTTTTTACTATGGCGAATATGAATATAATGTAATAAATAATATGAACTGAAATCCTAGATCGAAATCAAAATATCGAATAACGACTATTTGACAGATGAGTAATGTTGCCAAATTGTAAAATCGGTAGAAGTTCCTAAAGTCATTCATATTATGTTGAATTTATCTGCGGTTATAATTGCATAAAATAAATGCTTTAAAATTAAAATGACTCCAAAATCGGTAAATCGGTTGTACATTTTCAGTAGATTCGATAAATCTCCACAAAATCGATAGATCTGCAAAAAATCGATGGATAGAGATTATTAGTATGGCAAACATTTATGGCAGTCCGACTGTGTATTCTATGGTCCGACTGTCGCGTTCTGCGCATGCCTACAGACAGTAAACTGTGCCGTGTAAAGGTAAAATTCACACCGCGCAGTTTTTATTGGTCAGAAAACGGTACAAGAAACTGTGTAGTTTTCTGAACAAGAAACTGCACAGTAAACTGTCCCGTATATAGTGGGCTTAAGAGTTTAGAAAATCTATTGACAGAGCGGTGATGGACGCAGCAGTAGGAAGGAAGCATACTGCCAGAATTCGCTTCCATCCGTCTCCGACTCCGGCATATCCAAGACTCAATAATTGATTATGAAATCTAGATTTTTATGAGTAAAACATAGTTACGTTCCAGCTGAGATTGACTCAACTACTATAACTTTATATCTCCATCCCATTTCAGTGCATGGAAGTCTCTTCGCGTGGTCCGCGAGCGTCACATAAAGTGGTCTCACATCTCTGTCCTGAAGAAAGACGGCCACATCTCTCAGAGGGACCTGGTGCTGACTATCAACGCCTTCGGGGGGCTGAGCCTCGTCCGGTCTCACCTGCTCGGCATGCCCAGCGACAACAGGAAGGACTTGGAGGCCTTCTCACACTTCTGGAGGACCATCGGATACATGATCGGGATTAAAGAGACCTTAACATTATAGGGTCAGCATATCATCAAGTGGTCGAACAACGTATCGCAGGGATAATGAGCCTCGTCGGTCTCACCTGCTCGGCATGCCCAGCGACAACAGGAAGGACTTGGAGGCCTTCTCACACTTCTGGAGGACCATCGGATACATGATCGGGATTAGAGACAGGTAACATTATAGGGTCAGCATATCATCAAGTGGTCGAACATATCGCAGGGATAACGCATTCGGGACAATGACGTTTACATAGATTACAAGACTGATTCAGTTTTTACTCAATCTCAACTTGTTAGAGGGAAACAGAATGATTAAAATGTATTAGATAGTGGAAGACAGATATAGTTGTATTTTTTTCACAGCAAAATACAAATGGAACATAAAATTTGGACAGCTCTCTTTGAAATAGCTTGTCTAGTGTTAACTTAACAGGTCTATGATTCTGGAGGCATTTTGAATGTGTGCAAATACTTGCAGACAAATACTGGGTTATGCCCATGACGGGCTTGCATCAATAATTATTGACATAGTAACAGAGGCAGAGAACCTGTGACCTCGTGACCTGTCATCGGCTGAGTTAAGTGGCCACTTGACGTATTACAAATTACAACATTTCCCATTCCGCCTATCATTTGATAACCATATTTGACGAACTCTTAAAGAAATATATACTTATAATACCTTGTGATTTCATTCTTCGTTTAAAATTGTATTTTTTTAAACATTTTATGGAAGTTACATTAATTTATCGACAAAATTAAGAAAGGGCTTTTACGATGGTTTGGTCATGTGGAGCGAATGAGTGATGAAAGAACGGCTAAAAGAAGTTTAAATGCAAGTGTGCCTGGATGTAGAAGCCGAGAAAGGCCGCGAAAGACATGGCTTGACCCAAGTACGTCTAGTACTTGAAAGTGGTCATGTGAAAAGTCGGAATAATCGGCGTATGTGCATGAGAAAGATGTATGAATGTAGAGGAAGCAAAGGAAGTCTGTCAGGACAGAGTGTTATGGCGTTCTATCCTCTCTGCCTACCCCTACGGGAAATGGCGTGATGGTTAGTTAGTTAGTTTCATTTTAAAAAAAAATTGGCATTGCTTTTATGATGTTTTTATCAAGTGGATTTTGATTCATTTACTATCTGTATTAGTATCATACATGATAATTATAGTTAAGGAAATAAATAAGATAAACAAAAATAGGACATAAATGCCCAACACTTTTCAAGTTAATCAGAAGACTATTGTTGTCCATCAATAGTTCGCCTTCTCCATTAGGATAAGGTCAATCTGAGCAAGGTTATCTCAAGGAATAATAAAAATATTGAGCCTGCTAGAACCTTTTTATTCTAATTCTAAATTAAACACGTGGAAGTACCTACTCTTTTTTAGGACTTGACATTAACTTTAAAATTATCTTTTGATCTATTTCTTTACAGGTACAACCCATTCAGGCCATCACTGGAAGAGACAATGTTAGTATCAGAAGCTCTGTGCGTCGGCGTATACAAGCCAACCATGGAAAACCCCCCAGAATACTTCTACCACATGAAATCCGCCTTCATCCAAGGCCTGTGGTACCTTGACCCTTCAATCTCCGAGGGAGCCCTTCACTACTTTACATACAGACTAGTCGGCTGCAAAGGATACGAGTATACTAAAAAAGGAGCTGAAATAGTACAGGCCAAAGAAAACAGCGTGAGGCAAAATAAGCTTAAAAATATTGACTTCAAAAAGGGACTGGGGTATTCAGATTATGTAGGAAAAGATTCGCATCCAATGGTTACTGGTGGAAAATTCTACGATGGTCTGGGCTGGTATAACAGAATCGTTCTGTTCTTTATGATATTCTCCTTTGAGCATATTTACCAGACCAAAGTTGGGAAGGTTCTCATGTCTCTCAAAGGTCTGTTCTCGCTAATCTTGGCCAAGTATTTTCCCATTCTGATCTTCTTGAAGTTCGGATTTAAAGACGCGTATGTGAACAAGTATGAGGAAGATATCAAAGTGGAAGTTCGCTGTAAGACCAATTCGGAAATGCTTAAAGAAATACGGTATTAGGTAGTTAATTAATTATTTTTAGTGTGTAATAAATTTATATCTTTTTTTTGTATACTAACAGTGTTTTTTATTTTTAGTATTTTTAAGGACACCCGTGGTAGTGGATAGGGCGATAGGAGAGGTCTACTATGCATCAGGTTGCGGCGGGGGTTCGATTATGTATGTATATAGGTACAAAGATACTTGAAAGTTAGTTCAAAAAGATATTTTACTGTGGTTTTTTCACATTTATATGTGAAACCTTGGACTAGCGCTGAAGAGAAAGACTGAACGACTCGCCTTCATGAAACAAATTATGAAGATTCACTAATACTTGGCGTACAAATGTTGTGCTCTATGCACCTCGTCGAGTATTGAACCCGCGACCTCTCCATGCAGCCCAACTACCACGAGGCTACAAGGTCAACGAAACAAATCTATAATCATCTAATGACAAGAACAGAGCATTATGAGGTTATAATAATTTATTGTGAAATAATGTAAAGTTGTCTGCACAATTAATCAGGAAGTCACCATAGTTTATCCGGAATGTTTATCACCGGTGCTTCTGCACGAGTTTCCAACCTGCTTCTGTCCCTGCGGGCAGTTGATCGCCCGAAACTGGTAGATCGGGTGGACCCTCACTCCGTTACTAAACGGATTCTGACCCTTCGCTCCGCATAATATCGCCAGAATACAAATCACAAAGACTGCGCGACACTTAAAGCGCGCATTTTGGACAAACTATACAGTTTCAAGTTAGTGGAAATGTATGGGATCTGTTTACTCAGAAGTCGTGCTAACTACTGATTATGTTGAATTCCTCTGATATAATACATAATATATATTATGAAGATAAAATAATATATTTATGTTATGATTTTCATATCTCTTTGAACTTTTGGACTATTAGCAAAGTTAGCTGCCGTGTCATAACAAAACACTGTATTTTATAATTAATTTATACGTGCAGTCATTGTGCGTACAGTACACATTTATAGACACAATTCGGCTTGTGGTCTAGTGGTAGATTCGGGGACTCCTGTTCGAATCCCACTCCAGCACAACTTGCTTCCTGCTTTCTGGCACAGTTGTAACCGACTATTTGAAAGCAGCCCCGTAGAAGTAAATGTAGTAAATTTTCTTATGAATTTCAATAGATTTGTAAAGATCTAAATGTTTCAAACATCCAAAAAATTTCAAACAGTTGCAGTTAACCTTATTCGGCTAATTTATTTTGTGGTTCTTTTATTTTTGAAGTGGGATATTGCTCTATAACGTTTTATCTATAATTAGATTGACCCAAAGAGCGTTTTTCATAATGACTATTTATTTTAGGTACCTAACTCATTATCTAGTATTATCATAATATCTAGTAATTAGCCTAACTCTATATTACAAAATATTATATTACCTAGATAAAAAAGCTAGCATGCTAATACGTTATTTTCATTTGTATCCGAAAAATGGATTAGGCTGATTATTTTATTTACATTTCATATTATAATCACAATAATTATTTACACAAAAGATACTCACTCAGTGGCGACACATGACAATGATCTGGCCCCGACTCACTAGATAATCCGTGTCGAGTCATTATCCCGTCCCAATCGTCACACTAAGCAAAAGAAAAGTACCCTTATGTAGTAAATACAGGCCTTTTACATTATAAGCAAGGCAAATATTAATGCAAATCACGCCTAAAAAAAAATACATATTGTAAAAAAACTGAAGGATTTTACTAAAAGAATCAAGAAGGGGGGAGGGGAGGACAGAACGGAAAACAAAAGTTAAAATTTAAAATGACCAATAAATTTGCTGCAGAATGCTGCAGGAGGTTACACTAATGACAGGACCTCTTTCGGTCTCCTGTGGGTGCGAGGTTCAGTCACCTCGTATTAGGAAAGGAGTTTATGGTGGGGTTGTATGGGTGGCTAGTCCACTATAAAATTGCTCAGAAAGCTTGACGATGAACTTATTTACGGTAGGGACGTCTGACTCTCTATGTTGGTTGGGAGATCGTTGCCCAGCGTGGGGCACTCAGCGCTGAGCGGAGGGCCTTGTTCTGGAGGGTTTGTAACTTGTCGAGATGGATATTCGCCGCGTGTCCCTATACGGGGCAGGCATAGGTCATGACAGGTCTGATTATAGATTTATAGATCAATGATTTGTTCTCCACCTCGAGCTTACTATTTCTCCCAAGCATCCGATAGAGGGCAGATAGGGATTTATTAATTTAACTTTGTCCTCAATGTGGGCTTTCCACGGTTGACCTGCAGCGATGGAGGAGGGAGGGTTTACTCTCGACGTGAGAATTTTGGTTCTGGTCGTGGTGCGGAGGGCTGGAGGGGAGGTCGAGTCTCTCTAGCCTATATTGTTGCGATTGAGGGGGGGCTGGGTTGCGAAGGCAACTCGCATAAGAGTGGGCTAGGGGAGCGCGTTGTTGGGGGGCCTCAGCGGCGAATCTGGTATAGTTACTGGTGTTAGCGAAGGGCACCTTGTCGATATTGAGAGGGCCGGCCGCGAAATGATTTGAGGGGCTGGGGGCGGGAGCAGAGGGGGCAGCCCTTGTAGTTGGCCGTATGGGGGCCACCACAGAGGGCGCACTTGGCGCTGCGTTTTGTGCAGGTGGATGTGGCGTGGTTTTCTCCACACCTAACGCACCTAGGCTGCGCGTTGCAGCAGGCTGCAAAGTGCCAATGCTCTTGGCACTAATAGCAATGCCCAATGCGAGGGCGGGGTCAACAACGGCCTCTCCACAGATACACGGAGGTGGAGGATAGTGGTGAGTTCGGTGAATTTTTTTTTTAAATTTTCAACGCCCTTAGAGCGGGATGGGTTTGCGGGTTCCGCTTCCTCCAGCCCTCATGCGGTGCACTGAGATCACCTTGAAAGATGATGCCAGCGCATCCGCCACCTCCTGGGCCTGGATGGACTCGGGGATGCCGCGGAGGACCACATTCGGTAATTTGTCTCCGGGGAAGCAGAAGGAGTGGTGGTCCACCTTCCCCTCTATGAGGAGTTTGTTGGCCCTTTGATGGTCGTGAGGTGATTTGACGTGGAAGTAGCGAGGGTGTTCTAGTTGTCTTTGTGAAGGATAATTGGGGGGATTCTTGAGGGGACAGGATTCTCCGCGGGAATGGCGAAAGCGATCTGCGACAGAGTCGCAGGTGAGCTTGAGCGGGCCGGGGGAGGGAATGGAGGGGGAGGTTGGGTGGGAGTTATTCGCCAGGGTGGCTCTCTTGGGAGGCGGTGGGATAGCATCCTGGGGGGAGGATGATGGAAAGGAGCGACCTCTTTTTATGGGATTGATTCCGCTGTCGGAGGAGATCTCTATATTGGCGGGATGGTTTGGGGTAGGTTTGGATAAGGGGGGGTGCAACAGCATATTGCAGATGGCCTGGCGTTAGTTGGTAGGGGTATCTTAGCTGCTCTCTGAGTCCAACTCAGAGAAAGAGGAATTTAGGTCGCAGGTTCTGTGGTCGCGCTGTTTGTGCAGTTTGACGCATAGTTGAGCAACATGAATTTTCTAATAGAGGGTTAGCTTGCGGTCTGCGCGAGTGTTGAGGAAGTCCCGGAGGTTAGACTCAAAGTGGGACGAGGATTCTTAGGAAAGAGGCGGTAAGCGCCCTAAGGGTTGGTTTAAAGGAGAGAATAAAGATAAATTGATAAAATTGAATAAAGAGAGAGTAAAGATAATGATGAGAGCGCAATACAGAGTCAATTGATAACAGTAGGTACATAGACTTACCCCATATGGGATGGGCTGCAGGGTCGTTGTGGTGCTGCAGATCACTACTTTACACTGCACAAGTGTCACTATCACTGAGTGGTCGCTATCACTACACCGACGGAGCCGAGTCCGTACAACCGGGGGGTTACCGCTGAGAGGAGGCAGGATCCTTACTCGTCTTTCAGGAGGCGCCTGTGGGTCCTCCTACGGAACGGCCCGAGTTTGCCGACTATACCATAGGAAAAAATCCGGTTTGTGGTCCGGGAAAAACCTTTGGCAGCTTACCGAGAATTAGAGTACTCAGAGCGCTTGGGGCTCGACGAGACACAGTAATCTGGCCCACTATAACTTCAGTTGACTTTCGACTTTTATCATTGGCTTTTCAGAGTACCTTGTCGAGGACAAATGACTCCTTCATCGGATTGATAAAAAAAAAACATGGATTGAGTGTGTTAATGTGGAGGGGATGCGCTGGCACTGGCCCATGCGAGGGCGGTACCATAGTCTTTCTACAGTAATGCGGAGGTGGAGGATTGAAGTTAGGTCGGTGAAAATCATCATAGATTTTTCACCCTGTCTGAGATTGACAAGCATCAAGGGGATGGGTTTGCGTAACCCACTTCCCCCTGTGCTCATACGGTGCACTGAAATCACCTCGTAGGATGACGCCAGTGCATCGGCTATTTCCTGAGCCTGGACGGACTCAGGGATGCCACGGAGAACCACCTTAAGTGGTTTGTCTCCGGGAAGCGGAAGAACCACGCCTTTTGGAAGCAAAAAGCGCCGTTCGCGTTCCAAAAGGCGGTCTGGAGGGATTCAGGACAAAACGTGCGTCTAGCCATGGCTTTGGATGATCGATCTGATCTCCTCTAGCATCTGGGATGCTGCAAGCATGAAGGCGGATAGTTTATGTGCTGCGTCTTCGAGGGACTGCAGCGGGGGGGGAGAGGGGGGAGGTGTGTTCTCGACGCGAGAATTGTGGTTGGGTTTGGGAGGTGGAGGGCTGGGGGGGGGAGAACAGGTCTCTCCAGCCTATATTGCTGGGATTGGGTGGGAGTGGAGTTGCGAAGGCAGCTCGCGTATGAGTGGGTTTGGGGAGCGCGCAGTTGTGGTATCTCAGCGGGAAATCTGGTGGTGTTTGGGGGTAGGAGGATGGGCTGGGATAGGAGGGGCTGGATGGCACCTTGACGGTGTTGAGAGGCCCTGCCTCGGGAGAGGTTGCGGGGCTGAGGGCGGGGTCGGAGGGGGCAGCCCTTGTAGTTGGCCGTATGGGCCCCACCACAGAGGGCGCACTTGGCGGGGGTATCCTGCGGCTTAGTGCATGAGGAGGTAGTGTGGTTTTCACCACACTTGACGCACCTGGGCTGCGCGTTGCAGCAGGTTGCGGAGTGCCCGTGCGCTTGGCACTGGAAGCACTGCCCCATACGGGGGCGGGAGCGTAGCCTCTCCACGGAGACGCGGAGGTGAAGGATGGAATTTAGTTCGGTGAATTTTTTTTTTAGAATTTTCACCTTGCTTGAGGTTAACGAGCATCAAGGAGGATGGGTTTGCTCGACCCACTTCCCCCTGTGCTCATACGGTGCACTGAAATCACCTGGTAGGATGACGCCAGTGCATCGGCGTTCCTTCCTGGGCCTGGACAGACTCAAGGATGCCACGGAGAACCACCTTTAGAGGTTTGTCTCCGGGGAAACGAAAGGAGTGGTGGTCCACCTTGTCCTCTATGAGGAGTTTGGTGGCTCTCTGGTGGTCATGTGGGGATTTCACATGAACCCAGATGTGTTCGCCGCGGTTGCGGGCGATAAAATCTATTCCTCGCGCCTCCATGGAGGTTGCAAGGGAATTCCAATTATCCTTATTGTGAAGGATAATCGGGGGGATCCGGGATAGGACGGGTTTTTCTGCCGGCGTGGCGGTGGCGGTCTCGATTTGGGACGCAGTCGCTGGCGAGTTTTAGCGGAGGGGGGGAAGGGGGGGGGAGTGGGGTGGGAGAGCGGTTCAGCGGAGATGGTCGCCAGGGTGGCTCTCTTAGATGGAGGGTGGATGGCCTTTTGGGGCGAGTTCGATGGTGAGGGGCGGCCCCTCTTTTTAGAGGCGGTTTCTACCTCCATGTCATCTGCGCGCTTTTCAGCGGGAATGGAAAGGGGTGCAATGAGGCGGTTACAGAAGGCCTGAACACGTTTTGTCCTGGAAGAGGGGGAGGGGCTAGCCTCGCGTGAGGAGGGTAGAGAGTTAGTGGGGGTGGAGGAATCTCTACTCTCTTCTGAGTCAGACTCAGAGAGGGAGGAGTAGGAGAGCGCCGCTTGTTGTGCTGTTTGACGCACAGCTGGGCAACGTGGATCTGCTCCTCGAGAGTTAGTTCTCTGTCTGAGCGGGCATTGAGGAAGTCCCTGAGGTTCATCTCGAAGTGAGATAAGGATGCCTGGGAGAGGGGCATGGCGATAAGCGCCTACGGCGGGGATACTGAGTTTAATATAATAATATGTTATAATAAGATTAAATGAAGTGATACAGAAAGCCAATGAAAAAGACAAACAAACAAACACTTACCCCAGAAGGGGCGCTGCGCTGGTACTGGCGAGGCGCTGTGCACTGAACAGAACGCACAAAGTGTCACTGTCACTGACCGGAGCCGGGGCAGGATCCTTACTCGTCTTTCAGGAGGCACCTGTGGGTCCCCCTGATAAACGGACTGCCCGAGATGCCGACTATTCCACAGGAAAAAAATCCGGGTTGTGGTCCGGGAAAAACCTGTGGCGGCTAACCGAGAGTTAGGGTGCTCGAAGCGCTTGGGGCTCAACGAAGCACAATAATCTGGCACTAACACCGTAACTGTAACTTCAGTTAGCAACAGCCGAGCGCTGTGGGCTCAAGGCAAGTTCCTGGCGTTGGTGGCGCGGCGAGCGCACGCACTGGTTCTGAAGATGGCCACCGTGGGGTGGGTGGCGCTTCGGACTCTGGTACCGGAGGCGGTCGTTGAGCGCTGGGGGGCTGCTCGACTTGATTGAACTGTCGGCGATGTATCAGGAAAGTGGACCCTTCCTCTAACATCTTCATCTGTCGGAAGCGGTGCGCGAGCTGGCCGTGGGCGACGGGGTGGCGCGCGCAGATCGGATCGGTCGTGATGCTGGCGGGGGTAAAAAGGGCAGCCTCTGTAGTTGGCGGGGTGGGGGCCGACACCAGAAGCAGCATTCGGCTAGCCCTCTCTTTGTTTCGTCCTTATCTCTCCTGCTGCAGTCGGCAGTGACGTGTTCGCCTGTGCAGTTGACACAGTGAGGCTTGGCGCGACAGACAATTTTTATGTGTAGTTGGAATATGCTAGTGATGTTGAATATTTCTCTGCCTGATGTGGAATTTTCAACCTGCAAGGAATCGTGAAAATGAGAAAACTAATCAATTGAGCTAAATCTGTTATTATGGTTTGTATAAAAATTTAGATAAGCGTTGAAGCTTTAAAATGATTAACTGTGCTTATACATTATGCACATAGATGGCGGTAATAAAAACATTCATATAATCATCTATCTTACTGAGGTCAAAACTACGGGACGTGGACCTGACTTTCGCAGTTTCAAGTTCCAGACATTTATTTTCATTTCAAGCATAGAAAAATCATCGCTAAACGTGATCATAAAAATTACAACGGAATTTGTTTTCATGAACACATTTATAAAAAATACAAAATGACGAAATATAAGTATAAATTACAAATAGACTAAGTCACACACCGAAGGAAGTTGAAACTATAATATTAATAATATGGAGGGCAAAAAAACTAAGATAGTTGACACTTACATTAATTTATCAAGCTTTTAATTTATCATGTAATATTTGTTTATGATCATTTAAAAAAATAAAAAGAAAGGAAAATGAGTCACAACGACAAAGGAATTACCCAATAATAAAAAATTAAATATCGGATAAATTGACAGGGTAAAAATGTAAGTATGTAAAAATATATGCGGTGCCATCATACACATTTTAAATAATATAACACTAATTTCAATAATATACTTACTACTACTTTCCCTTATTTGCACCCAATGGTGCATAGGGCACTGCATTGGTACACCAAGTGCCGTGTATCTTGATCATTTTATTACATGAAAGTAGGATGATCAGTCTTACGCTTCAGTGCCAGTCCAAGGTATCACCCATCAAATATTGATATGAAAATCAAACGTAAATAAATATTTCATGTTGACCCCCTACGGGAATCGAACCCGCGACCTCATGCATGGTTGCTGAATGCGCTACCACTATGCTACGAGTCGGGTATTTAAATAATATGTTACAGCTTAATTTCGAACCAAGGTCAATTAAGGTAGATTTGGTAAAATTTTAATGTACAGCACTTGGTCACACCACAATATTTGGTTGGAAGATATTGTTTAAAAGCAATAAGCCCGCCCTTGTACTCTTGCTATGTAATGCAGGTACACTTTGAATATTTTATGGCATACTTAACATATTTTCTTTAACGGAGTTCTTGTACCAACCCTTATGTATGGTAGTGAAGCGTGGTGTTGGAAAAAGAAGGATGAAAGTAGACTGAATGCTGTTGAAATGCGATCTATGTGTGGTAAGACTATGTATGATAGGAGTACAATTGTCCAAATTAGAGTGCAAGGCTGAGATAAGCATTATCGACAAAATTAAGAAAGGGCTTTTACGATGGTTTGGTCATGTGGAGCGAATGAGTGATGAAAGAACGGCTAAAATAAGTTTAAATGCAAGTGTGCCTGGACGTAGAAGCCGAGGAAGGCCGAGAAAGACATGGCACGACCAAGTACGACAAGTACTTGAAAGTGGTCATGTGAAAAGTCGGAATAAACGGAGTATGTGCATGAGAAGTGTATGAATGTAGAGAAAGTAAAAGGAAGTATGTCAGGACAGAGTGGTATGGCGTTCTATTCTCTCTGCCTACCCCTACGGAGGAATGGCGTGATGGTTAGTTAGTTAGTTACTTAACATATTTTTTACAAAAAGTGTACACAATGATTTCTCCTTGTATTTTCGGGCCAACAAATATGATGGAATATTGGAATATTGAATGTGAAACGACTTGACTGTATAATATAGTAAGATTATCTCCGGGTGAAAAGTCTACGTTAATCTAATCAGACACCCATTGCCATGAATATTCAATGTATTATTTTGCTTGAAAATAGTCTGATAAAATACCGTAGCAGATTGATCGGAAAATTCAGTAGAAAAAATCAGCTTTTCTAGAGCCAAGATGTCGCTTAGAAAGTCATTTTTGCGTAGATTCATTTTTCCACCTAACTGGAAACGAAAAACGTGAGTAGCATCAAATGTTTTTATTTTCAAAACTTCAATAATCATCGTCATACCATATCCGCTCCCAATGTGGAGCATATGGATTCCACAAACTACCTCCAAGCCACGTCGCGCAGTTCTGACGCAAACTGGCGACGGATTGTCAGACGCCGGGAACCATGGTGTATAATTTTCCGTGAATGCGGATCAATAATGCAAAAAAGCGAGATATAATTTCAAGAACCTTCGCAAATATTGATAGGTAGGTAGGTATATTTAAAAGACCAAATAGGATTGCCTACGTGAATTGGCAATAAAACAATGATGTAATATTAATGGCCAATACATTTCCTACTAATACACGGAGGAACATAACTCCTAGTACAACCAGGTATTTGTTATGTTACCCAGTACACAGTACAACACAAAGCTGGTGAATCTACATCATATTTGGAATCGAATGTGTAATATATTATGATTTTTGATCTGAGCTTGAAAATAATTGTTTTTCCAGATATTATTGATAACTTGACTAAATAAATTATATTTGATAAGAATTTGCAAAAATTTATAACTTCGTACTCAATTTTCTCGAAAACTATGGGTCAAATCAAAAAAACTTATGTTGCCTGTAAAGTCGGTTTACGGAAGATAATTTTACGTGATAACGTCATAAGAAAACATTGATGATAAATAGCATACTTTTATGAATTGAATTGAATTATTATTACTGAATTATCATTATTTTAAAGCGGAAATTAATTGAAAATAACAATTTTTTCCATAAATTATCATTTTTTTGCACTCGTTAATTTCACTTTCACTTTGTAGCTTGTGTGCTGCTGCTGTCTCCCTTCTACTCGGACGCATCGGCCGACGGAGTGGAAGAGAGATAGATGCATCACAAACCGAACGCTTAGGCCGATCGTGCCTCTCTATCGCTTGTTCCGCGCTCTCGCTTGCACACTCGGCTCAGGCGGAACGTGACAATGATTCATGCTTTTTCGTGTGTGCAGCCGGCGTTCATCGATTTATTAGACGTTATCACGTCAAAAATTTTATTCTACAAATATGATGTAGATTCAGTGGTTTCCCGCTTGTACATCGAGTTTTGTTGCACGGTGTATATTGTCAGTACATGATTATTGTGGTATTGTGGTATTGTGCAACTCGCTGAGAATCCTAATAGGCTGACTACCGACACTTTGCGAGGTAAACATTTATTACCGACGCGGTGCTAATGGCGCGGCGCGGCGCGGCGTGTTTACCAGCTGCAAACAGAGGAAAGTGGACGGTGTTTGCGTTCACCGGTTCTGTGCTTACTCGACTCACGAATTTAGAAATCATCCTTCCATAATACATATAATGACCTGAGAGGCGGGAAATCGAGATTAAGGAAATCATTTAAAAAAATAATTACGTCATAATAATGTAACGAAAATCAAAAAAAATCCTACCTAGGATATATCATCATCATCATACCATATCCGCTCCCTATTCGGAGCATATGGAATCCACAAACTGCCTCCAGGCCAAGCGATCGGCCGCCACCTCCCGTGCATCCTCCCAAGTCAAGTCCACGTCCCGCAGCTCTGACGCAAACTGCCGACGAACTGTCAACAGCGGACGACCAGGACGCCGAGAACCTGATGCCTTGTAAGAAAGGCGTTTAAATTTTTAAAAAACATCAACTTTCAGGCCAGCCACGTCGCGTCGCGCCGACCGTTCAATATATAATAAGGTTTCGCTTTATACGGGACAGTTAACTTTTCTGTCCGGTATAAAGTGCGCTTTAGATACCGACCATGCATGTTTGCAGCGTCTTATTTAAAAAATATATATATTTGATCTTATTTAACAAATAACATAGAAAAATAAGACAATGCAAACACGCTTCTTGTACTTGTGATAAAATCATTGCTCTAGTGATAAATCGAGGAATACAATTGTCGGGAGAAGTGTCAGGTCACGTGGCACGGTGCCCTGTTAATGCGGTTGATTGTAGTTGATGGTAATTTGTGAAGGTGATGTGATTACAAGTATCAGTAGTGGGTAGTGGGCAGGTAGGTGAGGATCTTGTGAGGTCATGACGTAGTGCTGGGTACCAGTAGCTCAATCACAGATGATTGCTTAAAAACGTGCTAAGCATTTGACCGATCACAATGAACATACGTTCATATCACGGTCGCGTTGCCAAGCACCATAGATGAAAGGCATACTTTGACAAATGTTTCGTTTTATTGCTTTCTCAAATGATTTAAGCAAATAAATGGCATGATAAATTGTGCGCAAACAATTAAAACTCTATAAAACTAAATTATTTTACTTTACTTACAGTTTTGGCGTATTTTCCATATTTAAAGCGGTAATTAATAATCCCAATTAATGTTCCATTGTGATCGCGAAAACGTTAAACATCCATGGTGAGAGGTTATCACGTCGCTTATTAGCACGTCGATAGTCATCTGTGATTGAGCTACTCGTACAGGCCGCGGCCGGAATGAACACAAGGACAATAGCGTGTTGATAGCTGGTGTATTATCAAGAAGCTAGTACTAACTAGAGAACTAGAGGTAGGTAGCGGACACCTGCTGTCTGCTGTAAATCTAGAAGCTGTGACTATATTGTCCGCCTCGAGGAGTGGCGGCATACCTCATAAGGTCGCGCCTCAAACCCGGAACCAGTCGAAACTAACTAACCATCACGCCATTTCCCTGTAGGGGTAGGCAGAGAGAATAGAATGCCATACCACTCTGTCCTGACATACTTTCTCTACATTCATACATATTCTCATGCACATACGCCGATTATTCCATTTTTTCACATGTCCACTTTGACCAAGTACTTGTCGTACTTGGTCGTGCCATGTCTTTCTCGGCCTTCCTCGGCTTCTACATCCAGGCACACTTGCATTTAAACTTTTTTTAGCCGTTCTTTCATCACTCATTCGACCAAACCATCGTAAAAGCCCTTTCTTAATTTTGTCGATAATGCTTATCTCGGCCTTGCACTCTGCTCTAATTTCGACATTTGTACACCTATCATACATAGTCTTACCACACATAGAATCGCATTTCAACAGCATCCAGTCTACTTTCATCCTTCTTTTTCCAACACCACGCTTCACTACCATACATAAGGGTTGGTACCAGAACTCCGTTGTGTAGTGCCAATTTTGCTTCTTTCGATAAGTTCTCAAAAGTATCGCATATGAAATATTTATTTGAAGAAAACAGCTTTGACCTGTCGCATGTCGCCTCGGTCGGGAATAGAGGCTGGGAAAAAATCGTCTTTATCGTCAACGACAAGTTTACAGGAATTTTTATAAAACACCAATGATTATTCATGTTTCAGAGGAATTATTAATATTTGATCAAAAAAACCAACAATTTGGCTATCTTCCTGTTTACAAAGGACCGCAAGAATTCCTAGAAACCAATATTTTCGACAAATTATTCTAAGTTACGTAGTATTATAATCCTTATTTCGCGAACCCGCGACTGTATAATTCAGGATATCAGGATAAATGTGCGGAAAATGTTTCCAAGTTTGAATGATTTTTCATTAATTTGATGTAATTTATATGATATTATGCGCACTTTACACTGTACCGAAAACTGCACACTTTCTTGTTCAGACAACTGTACATCAAACTGTAACTGTCTGTCATAAGACACACTAAATATGTATATTTTTTAAGCGCCATCGTAAGTTATTATCGTATGTTTACACACAGGAAATTATTAATGCCTATAGATAATTGTACATATTTATGTTATTTGTTTTTTTTTCGTTTTTAAAAGCATTCAATATATTTTTTCAATATCTAATCAAAGTTCGTAAGTTTTCGCGGCCGTGTTACGGCATAATAGCCCAGAAAAACATAATCTGGATCTAATTTACTTAAAATTTTACATTAAACACATTAACTGTCAGGTCAGCCAAACGTCGCGCCGACCATTCAATAGGTATTCTATCCAGTTTTTGTATTACTCGGGACAGTTTGTAAACTGGACAAGAAAGGTAGGTAGGTAGGTAGGTAGGTACTTACCAGGTACCTAAAATAATTTACTTTGATTTTCATCGAGTTTTGCGATTTTGATTTAGGTTGTGGGTGTGGATGTACAAGCCGAGGAAGGCCGAGAAAAGGCATGGCATGATCAAGTACGACAAGTACTTGAAAGCGGACATGTGAAAAGTCGGATTAATCGGCGTGTGTGCATGAGAAGATGAATGAATGTAGAGGAAGCGAAGGACGTGTGTCAGGACAGAGTGGTATGGCGTTCCATCTCTCTGCCTACCCCTACGGGGAAACGGCGTGATGGTTAGTTAGTTAGTTAGTTGCTACTTTCCCTTATCCGCACTTAATGGTGCATAGGGCACTGCATCGGTACACCAAGTGCAGTGTATATTAATCATTTTATTACATGAAGGAAATTTGATCAGTCATACGCTTCAGTACCAGTCCAAGGTATCCCATAAATGCAAAACAAACTCATTTTCAAAAAGTTCAAACACTAAAGCTGTAAGATAATGACATCTACTTCATTTTCTGTACATTTTGATGCAATCGCTCTACTTTCCTGCAGAGTTGTATCCATGGGCCTAACAAAAGAGAAAGTATCCGAGTTTCTACCAAGAGACCATCTTGGCTATAACCTAAATAGTTATAAAACATCATTCGATGGAGTTACACGTATCTGTTATGATAACTTAACCATTACAATAGGAATTAAATAATCATTTGTATTTTATAATCATCGACAGTAAAATTCCAATAAATCGCCATAAACATTACAATTTTTAAATATTTTGTAAAAAAAATAACGGTGAATACGTGCGAATTTAAAATTGTGCAGAGGAATATTAAAATAATTATAATATGTCGAAAGTTTAATTAATTAAGAAAGTGATTGAAATAAAGTGTTAAAAAGTTACATTTGTAAATAGGTGTTGGTTCAATTTTGAATGAAGTGTTAATGGAAATTAATATAATCAGTGAAAGGTACAGTATTTTGTATGAAAATTGCGAAGAAAGCGAACTGTTGTAGCGCATTTGGCTGCCATGCATGAGGTCGCGGGTTCGATCCCCGACGTGGGTCAATATGAAATATTTATTTCAATGTGATTTTCACGTAAACATATTTCATATACCTACGATACCTTCGCCTGGAACTGAAGCGTAAGACTGACCATCTAGCCTTCATATAACAAAGAACAAGATGGTGTACCAATACCCAACTTGCAGTGCCATATGCACCATTGGGTGCGGATAAGTGAACAATGCTGCTTTTAACCTTTAAATTGAAGGCTGCTCCCGAGGCCAGCATTAGAAATATAATTCCGGACAGCCACAAGACAACATAATTATACAATTATTATTACATAGATAACAATTTTTATAGAAAACCGATTTTTGAAAAAGTGTGAAAAAAATTTCCATACAATTTTTTTTTAAATGTACGCTTCCTAGGCAATGATATCTGTTCCAAGGCTGAGGGTTTATTTCACTACACCACTTATTATCAAATTTCACCGTCTAGAGTAAAGACTCTAGCATTTCTCGATTCGAATAAGTTATTTATCTAAGTTTTAATAGAAATGATAAAATAATTAAGTTTTCCACCATCTAAAATGATTTTGAAATAGTTTTGCACGGGCACGGCTCGGGTGACGTCACTTTTCAAGTAGTTTTATACGGAAACAAGTCGAATTAATTCGTCTAAAAACGTCATGTTATTAGTATTATAGTGATTCCTCCAAGCAATGAATGGCGTTTTGAAACAATGACTCTGACCAAGCAATCCTCCCATAAGTTGCAAGTTGCACAGAGGAGCGTGGAGAGAATTATGCTTGGAATAAGAGACCGAAAAAGGAACGATTGGATCCGACGCCAGACAAAGGTCTGCGACGTGGTGGAGTGAATTGCTTGATTGAAGTGGTTGGTCGGTCACATAGCCAGAATGACGGACGACAGATGGACGAAACGCGTTCTGGTGTGGACAACCGAGAAACCAGAGGCCTGAATGATGAGATGGGTGGACGACATCAGGAAGTCTGCTGGAAGACAGTGGATGGGGGCGGCGCAGGATCGGGAGGAGTGAAGACGGCAGGGGGAGGCCTATGTCCAGCAGTGGACCTCAACGGGCTGAAATGATGATGATGATGAGGATAATAATAATGTTCTATCACTGGGATATCCCGTGCCGTGTTGCACACAGGAAATTGTTAACATAGCTAATAATGTAAATATCTTATTTGTTTTCTACGTTTTGAAAAGCATTCGATATCATTAACTGTCAGGTCAGAAAAACGTCCCGCCGACCATTCAATATTCCACACAGTGTTCGATTTATACGGTACAGTTTGCAAACTGCACAAGAAACTGTTAAGTTTTCTGTCCCGTATAAAGTGGGCTTAAAATTGGTCGAAAATGAAGCGAGAATATCGCGTTACAGCTCAAACCGACCGCCGACCGCCAACCGCCACATTTCTGTCTAGGAAACATGTTTCTATCTCTTCACTACGCCGAGAAAGTAACATTTATGTAAAAAAAAAATTGTTTTAATGAAACAATACCAAAAGCAAAACCGCATTAGGTATATTGCGTCATGTAAAAAGAACGCTGGCGGTCAAGCTGCGCATTAGCGCAGTAGGCGATTATCGGCCTTATTTTGGACTCGGGGTCACATATGCAAACACACCCCTCCACTTTCTTCCAGCGTTTTTTTTACATGACGCGACCTACATTTCAATTTCCCTAAATTTGACTTTAAGTCAGTGTAGTTTTGCATTTTATGCGATATATTTTTTTGAAACGTCAGTAATCGAACCCGATACCAACCTACTGTACAGTAACTAAAAGCAATATTTACTTTATTTTTTAAATGACTTCTGCGTAAAAATACAGGTTTTCATTCAGTAATTAGCCATTCCCATGCCCAAGTTACGTATCGCTTGCAATAGCCAACTGCATTTTGTAATACTTAGTAATAAATGTCATGCATCCATAATAATACAATAATTATGTCTGAATTATAATCTACAAGCCTTGCATATTAATTACAATTTTATTACGTGCCATTCACGTTGTGAGTAACTCAACGTATCTTTTTTAAACACTTTATAGTGAAGAAAGGATACACTGCACTTGGTGTACCAATGCAGTGCCCTATGCACCATTGGGTGCGGATAAGGGATAGTAGTAGTAGTTATAGTGAACGCAAACATTATAAAAGCCAATAATACGGGATGCAGCTAATGATATTAATTTTCACAGATAAGCTATTTTCTCAAACAATTGTCTCAATTTCAACTTGTTAGAGGAAAACAGAATGATTAAAATGTATTAGATGGTGGAAGATAGATGTCTTTGTTTCACTGCAAAAAACAAAAAATGGAACATAAAATTTGACAGTTCTGTTTGAAATAATTTCAGCCATAAATACAAACATTGGTGTTTTATTGTATTCCAGATTTATTTAGATTCCAATATTTCCCAGGCAAATACGAAAACCGATTTTAGAAAGTTGTACGAGTTGTATATGGTATAGAACAAGTCCAAATTGTTTGTATTTTTCAGGATATAACGACAGATAGCAGCTAAATTAAAACAATTAGTAATTAAAGATACATCATTGTAGGGAATAAGCTAGCCAGTTTTTATTTTATTATCTTACTTTTCCGTTGAAAAAAATAAAGGACATTTGTGGTATTTTGTGTGCGCCGCTAACTTACAATCTTATGTTATAATTAGGTCATAATCACGAAGGTTGTACTATAATAATGGTTCTATGGAGGGAAAATAAAATATTTGATATCTTAACCAACTAACTAACTAACCATCACGCCATTTCCCCGAAGGGGTAGGCAGAGAGGATAGAACGCCACACCACTCTGTCCTGGCATACTTCTCTTGCTTCCTCCACATTCATACATCTTCTCATGAACGCACGTCGATTATTCCGACTTCTTACATGCCCACTTGTTTTACTTGATCATGCCATGTCTTTCTCGGCCTTCCTCGACTTCTACATCCAGGAACAGTCGCATCGTATATTTTTTAAGCCGTTCTTTCATCATCCATTCGCTCTACATGACCGAACCAAAGTAAAAGACCTTTCTTAATTTTGTCGATAATGCTTATCTCAGCCTTGCATTCTGCTCTAATTTCAACATTAGCGCACCTATCACACATAGTTTTACCACACATTCGCCTGAGAGATCGCATTTCAACTGCATGCAATCTACTTTCATCCTTATTTTTCCAACTCCATGCTTCGCTTCCATACATAAGGGTTGGTACCAGAACTCCATTATGTACTGCCAATTTAGCCATATTATATTTTTATTTTTATTTTTGATATCTTCAATATTCGAAACACAAACTTTGTGCATCATTTTATCAACTTGAGTAAATAAATCAAATAAAAAAACTTTAAGTGAATAAAAAAACTAAGTTTTTTCATCATCATCATCATCATACCATATCCTGCGAATCGTGGCACCTAACCAGGGCCCAAGATAGCAGACTTCTGAGTGCAGAGAATAGGTGTCTTAGAAGAATTTTAGGTGTGCGGTGGTTTGACTTTGCAAGGAACACAGAGGTGAGGCAACGGACACAACAACCCTTGGCATCTACTGTCATCCGGCGAAGGCGTTTCGGCTGGCTAGGCCATTATACTACGTACGCCTCCCGAGAGCCTTAACCATGCTTGCCTATTTTACAAGGCATCATGTTCTCGGCGTCCTGGTCGTCCACATGTTGACAGTTCGTCGGCAGTTTGCGTCAGAGCTGCGGGACGTGGACTTGACTTGGGAGGATGCACGGAGCTGGCGGCCGATCGCTTGGCCTGGAGGCAGTTTGTGGATTCCATATGCTCCGGATATGGTATGATGATGATCATACCATATCAAATTAAAAAACAATGTTTTTACTTACTCAAGTTGAGATATTTGACGTTTTAAAATTAATTGAAGAAAAATGACCCATAAAGACAACGGAATTAGCCGATAGTAAAAAGATATTTGTATGCAATGCCTTTAAATTAATTTGAAATACTCATTCAATTTTTAAAGTTAGATTTCGAATCACAGATTTTAGATTTGGTATTTTGGTCCGCCTCGTAGCACAGTGGTAGCGCATTTAGCTACCGAGCATGAGGTCGCGGGTTCGATTCAACATGAAATATGTATTTACACGTGATTTTCAAAATAAAATTTCATGCGTGATACCTTAGACTGGTACTGAAGCGTATGACTGATCATCTTACCTTCATGTAATAAAATGATCAATATACACTGCACTTGGTGTACCGATGCAGTACCCTGTAATTTTGTAAGATATTAGTGATCGGCACGGGCAAGACACGATTTTTCTAGCCTCTAAGCCATTGTACTGAATTATTTGCCTACCGGTTTCGGAACAACCGCTCCCTCATTGGCGATGATTTCCGATCATTTTTCACCGTTACTAATCATAATTATTGTTTCAGTTATAATGAAGTTCTCATGACCCCTGGTTGGACGCTCAGATGACCAATCTCATCGCAGATCTCCTATACAAATACATACACAATGGAACCAACATGTAAGACTACTATTATTCATTATATTAGGAAATAGAAGAATATTGAATGATTTGCTCTTTCTGTTCAAAGTATTAAAATCTATGTTTGATTGTTGTCAACTAACAAATTTAATTCGTAATATACGAGTGCCTGGTCGAGTTACCGCACCAGTTAGTAATGCACTATTTTACTGTAGCCAATCATCGACCAATTACAGTGCTAACTCACCGATACGAAGAATGCACGCACTGGCTAACAAGTATACTAACAATATTGAAGTTTTCAACACACAAATCTAGTGCATTTTAGGGAACAGTGTCTGGATGCCATCTCTGGCGGTAATAAATAGCTACCTACTGTGTAATCATTTAAAAATGTCTATGTAAAAGCCCTATGGGCGTAAAAACAATAAAATAAATAAATAAATATACTACCCGTCGTTGTGATCGTGGATCGAAAACCCATAATATGTATTGTAGCCAAGATATTCTGGGTAATCTGTATAATGTTCTGGGTCTATAGCCAAGTATCAAGTATCAAAGACCAAAACAGAGACTTACCAGTCTGTAAGGCGGGGCAATTCTGGCTGGCAGGGCAATTCTGGCTGGCAGGGCAATTCTGGCTGGCAGGGCAATTCTTGCTGGCAGGGCAGTTCTGGCAGGCAGGGCAGTTCACTAGCACTACTGTCTATTTTACTTGCACAAAAAGGAGCCGAGTCCGTACAGTTCGAGGGTAACCGGCGTGTAGGGCAGGAGCCTTACTCGTCTTTCGGGAGGCACTTGTGAGTCACTAGACGGCGGAACAGCCCAACGGGAAAAACTCTAGACGGTGTGTCTGGTCTGACATCGGAGGGAGTTCACTGTCACTGCACAACACGATAGTTCTGAAAGCGACCGCCAAGCGCTGTGGCCCCAGGCAGGTGCGCAAGAACCGCGGTGAAGTGGCGGCCCTGGCGTAGGACTGTAGTACGTTCAGCGTTCGCCGAGTGCTGGGGGGTTCACTAACTGGCTACAGTGGTGCGTGGCTCGAGAAATACATATGATTAGTTAGTAGCCCAGGGATAGGGATGCTGCCGCCGTTGCTGAGGACCTTCAGGCTTGTTGTAGATCTGTGGACATAATGCAATGTTTAGGTAAGCGTGAAGATCTTCTTTTGCCGGTGTAGCTTCCTCATGTTAGTAGAGTATTGTACGTTTGTGCAATTCTGATGGCTTTATTCTGTGTGGTCTGGAGTTTGTTATAGCAACTTTCTGGCATGCTATTCCAAACCGGGGCAGCGTAGGTTATTATGGGTCGGATCAAAGTGTTGTAAATTAGCATTTTGGTTCTCGTGCCGGGATTTTTCATGTTAAGTAGTAGGCCCATGGCTTGTGTTGCCTTCGACTTTGATTTGTGTGTAGGTCGACCAAGTCAGTTTGGAATTTACCTCCTTTTGCCACTTAGATTGTGCTGGCTACCGGTGTATCAAGGTGGCTTTACAGCTTCTGACACCTTCCTATGGGGTGTGGGAGTGGCGGGAAGAATATTTTTTTTTATCCCTGGTGTACAGGGTGCCTTAATGGTCTTTTGTAGTGGCATGGTTATATGTTTTATTTTTATTTATTTTTTATTATAATTTTTCATTAATTTTTTTTATAATGGTATTATGTAAATATATCCATGTATTATTTTTTTTTTTTGCATCTTTTCTCCAGTACATCAGGGGGTGGGGGGGTAGGGTGTTGTATAATTGTGTTTCGAACAATCCACGGTGAGGGTGGGCAGTGACCTTGGGGTTTTCAGCTGATGCATACGAAAGTGCAGGGGTGTAGTGTCTAGAGGCACTTACTTGGTTTGTTCTGGTTAGTTGGGTGATTTGCTGGCGGGGGTAGTGAGGGCAGCCTCTGTAGTTAGCGGGGGGGGGGATTGCAGTTGCAGCATTTGGCGGGCCCTCTCTTTGAATCATCTTTCTCCTGCCTGCTGCAGTCGGAAGTAGAATGATCGCAGGTGCATTTGACGCATCGCGGTTTGGCCCGGCAAAAGACGGAACCGTGGCCGTAGAGCTGGCAGCAGTGACATTGAGTGGGAGTGTCTTTTTTCCGGAGGGTTTCGATTTTGATTCGGAGTTGGAAGATGCTAGTGAGGTTGAAGATTTCGCGTCCCGAGGAGGAGTTTTCTACTTGGACGAGGATCAGTGAGATGGGGGTACGGTCGCGTCCAATCTCATCCGGTTGACCAAGATGACTGGGATTCTCTTGCTGAGTTCAGTAAGGAGTTCCTCGTCGGTGATTAAGAGTGGGATTCCCCTAATCACCGCCTTGATGGTTTTGTCCTGGGCCGGGGTGAATGAGTGGAACGAGTCTCAAAGTTTTTACGAGTTTACGCCATCAATTGTGTTGATGGCGTTCAAAATTTGGATGTTTTTTGCTTGAATTCGGTCAGTTGAGGCCCTGTGGCAGTTGCGTGCCGCGTGCCCGAAGTCCTGGCAGTTGTAGCACTGGGTCCCGTGCTGTAGGTGGGTCGACCTGTATTTTTGGAGCCTGACGGTGCAGTAGCAGAGGGTTTTAAGGGAAGCCGTCAGCTTTCCCATGTCGGTGGTGGCTGGGAATTGGGCCAGGTATAGGGGCGCCTCGCCCTTGGTCCTCATCTCGGACACCTTGATGGGCGTGAAGCCCTTTTTCTGCAGGTCCGCAACGATTTCTGAGCACTCCAAACGAGGGAGTCCACGGATCACCGTCTTCTTGGTTCTGTCCTCGTCCCTCGTGAAGGTGTGGAACTCAATTAAATGGACCTGCAGGGAGTCGACCAGCTTCGTGTGGGCGTCCGAGGTTCGGACCGTAATGGAGGTGGTCCCTTTCCTCCTGTATTTCAGGGAGAAGTCCGAAGTGACCTTCCTCGCAAGGTCGATGATCTGCCCGTGGGTAAGCGACTTGTTCGCTATTACCACGGGCGGGATCCTTTTCGACACCCCACCCCGAGCTCGACGCAAGGAGCTCGGGGTGGGCTGTGTCGGTCCAAAGGCGGTGCGGCTGCGGGTGGAGGGGGCCGTGGGCGGGTGGTGCGGCGCTGCCTAGTGTAGGCTGCTTCGCAGGAATCGTTCGGGGGCATCTGTAGCCTCCGGGAGGTCCTGGAAGCGGTTTTCCACTTCCGTGACTGGGGGGCGTCGGTACGCGCGCCCTCTTAGCGCATGCCTTAGGCAGGGACCACTCCATTGCATTGGTGGTGGCGGTGGTGGTGGCGGCGGTGGTAGTGCCGACTGCGGTGTAGGTGGGGGCAGCGGGTAAGTTGAGCGAGGTCCGGTTGAGTAATGTATTAACTTCTTCTTGCGTAAAGGGTTAGTCACATCCATCCAGGTAGAAGGTGCCGTCCGGGTTCCTAAGAATATGTATCAGGATCTTACAAGGAAGGTCCGGTTCGTAAGGTATGATTGTATAAGTCTTGTTAAGTAAACCGGTGTAAGTGTGATGTGAAGTTTGTGTATCAGTCCGTCAATCCACACAGTGTCAAAGGCCTTCTCGAGGTCGAAGAGGGCCATTGCCGTTGTGTGTTTTTTGTTGAGTTGCCACGCAATGTGTTCAACTAGTCGGGTCAGTTGGTGTATTGTAGAGTGTTTAGTTCTGAAGCCGAACTGTTCCGCTGGGATAGTTTCGGCTTCAGTGTGGTGTTGTTGTAGTCTGTCGAGTATAACTTTTTCGAGCAGTTTGCTGAGGGTGTTCAGCAAGCTGATCGGTCTGTAATTTGTCGGTATTGTGTGGTCTTTGCCCGGTTTGGTAAACGGTAATACCATAGGTTGCTTCCAGGGTGTGGGAAAGTGGCTGTGTATTAGGCATGCGTTAAATATTTTTACGAGTTGAATGATTGTACGTCGAGGTAAGTGTTTTAAAAGTATGTTGTGGATGTTGTCGGGTCCGGGGGCTGATTGGTTTTTGAGTCGGCGTATTATGCGTGTAATCTCTCTGGGAGTACTGAGATGCATGTGTCCCGTGTCTGTTTGAGGCGACAGTTCGAGTTCAGCGAGCGTAACGTTAACTAGCAGGTCCATTTCTGGGTCCTCTAGGCCGTCAGTGGCTGTGTACGCCTTCTCGAAGGCGTCTGCGAGTGCGTCAGCTTTACCGGTGTCCGAGGACACGGTGTGGCTGACCCCTCTACCGTCAAGGGGGGGATTGTCATCCCTCTTCGTTTCAGAGACTTGGCGATTCTCCAGACGGAGTGGTCGCCAGGTCTAAGCTTCGATACCTTTTCCTCCCAGAGAGATTGTTTAAGTAGGGTAATTTCGTCTTTGATTTCTGTCTTAAGGAGATTGCATGCTTGTTTAAAAGTATTGTCACGAGTGTCAAGACACTACCAAGGTAGAGTTTACGTAGTGAGTTTTTGTCTTAAATTAATGATTTTATGTGCGGAGTCAGTTTGATGGTGTGTGGGGTGATCTTTTTTGTCGGGATGTATAGGTTGCGTGCTTCCTGGACAATGTTTGTGAAGAATTCCACGGCCTGGTCTATATCGTGTGGTGAGTTAAGTGTTTGTGATGTCAAGTACATATCCTGGTTGATTATCTCCTTGAAGGAGGCCCAGTCTGCCTCGCTATATAGCAGTTGCTCCCTGAAGACTCTCCTCGTCTCACCGCACAGTGTGAAACACACTGGGTAGTGATCCGAGTCAAGTGCCTCGAGGGTTCGCATCTGGGACATGCACGAGACGTTCTGGACCAAGGCGATGTCAAGAGTGGATGGGTACTTAATGTTGTTGTGTGTGTGTAGGGTGGGGCTGTCCGGATATGAGATGGTATAGTTGCGAGCTTCCATATGTTTAAACAGAGCATTGCCGTTGGGATTTGATATGTAATTGTTCCAATAATGGTGCTTTGCGTTGAAATCCCCGGCAATGATTACCGAGGAGCCCAGCGCGAGTAATTTATCAATGTCCCTGGCCTTGTTGTGTTTCAATGAATTTCTTTTGTTGACATAAGCTACCGCGATGACCGTGGGCTTGTTTTCAACGTCAATTTGGATGGCGGTTGCCTCCGTGACGTCCAAAGCCGGCGTGGCGAGAACGGAGTGCGGGATAGACTCTTTGATAAGAATCGCAGTCCCGCCCTTCTTTCTGTTTACGCGGTCGTTTCTATATGTCTCATATCCGGGCAGTCGTAGGTCGGCGTGTGGTGCAAGATGTGTTTCAGTGAGTAATATGATTGACGTACCTGTTTGTTCGGCGAGAAGCTGGAGTTCAGTCACCTTTCTGGAAACGCCGTTGGCGTTCCAGAGCAGTAGGCTGGTCGGCAGCAGCTGGGCGCGGCTAGTCATCGAAGAGCGGTGACAGGACCTCGACCAGCATCATCACCTTCTCCATTTTGGAGGCGCAGCTGGGCATGCGGGCCTTGGCCGTCATCATGGCGCGCATGACGGCCATAAAGTCGATGTCACGCCGGCTGATCCTCCTGGATCAGGGGCCGCGTCCTCTCAGCAGTCGGCCTGGGAGGGCGCTGCGGGAGTGGGAGGGGGATGAAGGGAGTAGCGGGGTGGGTAGGAGGGGGAAGGATGTGGTAGGTAAGGAGCTGACGGCCGTCCCTCCAGCTACTTTTGACCATT
>JAGVSP010001951.1:0-61892 GCA_022494985.1 Micrasema minimum
TAAGATAATGAAATAAAATCCGCTCGCAAATTCAACAGAATTTGAAATACTATTTAATTGCTGAAAATATGCAATGGTTTTTTCACATTATCTTTGAACTAACAAGTTTTGTAAGTGTTAGTAAAACCGGAATTTCATTTTGAAATCACCAAAATTACAATACTGGCTTAAAACACAGTATTTGTAAACAGGAACAGCATTTAACATAGTTCTTGGATTTCAAAGACTAAAACTAGATGCTTTGGCTCTTTTCGTAAACACATACGCGGTTATTGCTACACAGTAAATGAATTCTACCCCAACGATAGATAGGGCAACTATTGACACAGTTTTCCAGTCATCAAACTCATCAGGCGGTGTTGTTAGAGGTAAATCTGAAGTCGTCACTGGATCGGATGTAGAAGGAATCTCAGAAAATGGATCCGTTGTTGGATTGTTTGTTGTTGGTGGACTATTGGTAACTGGAACCGTTGTTGGCGGTTTAGTTGTATTGAGATCCGTTGTTGGTGGTTTAGTTGTATTGGGATCCGTTGTTGGTGGTTTAGTTGTATTGGGATCTATTGTTGGTGGTTTAGTTGTATTGGGATCCGTTGTTGGTGGTTTAGTTGTATTGGGATCTATTGTTGGTGGTTTGGTTGTGTTGGGATCCGTTGTTGGTGGTTTCGTTGTATTAGGATCTGTGGTTGGTGGTTTCGTTGTATTAGGATCTGTAGTTGGTGGTTTAGTCAAATTAGGATCTGTTGTTGGTGGTTTAGTTGTATTAGGATCCGTTGTTGGTGGTTTAGTTGTATTAGGATCCGTTGTTGGTGGTTTAGTTGTATTAGGATCCGTTGTTGGGGGTTTAGTTGTATTAGGATCCGTTGTTGGTTTGTCCGTGTTAGGAACCGTTGTTGGGGGCTAACGGTTGTTGTTGTAGAAAATACTGGGCACTCTTCTATAGTTTCAGATGTAACCTTTAAACTATCGATTGCCATAAAAACAGTGGGTTCCAGCTCTGTACATTGTATTTGAATCTGTAATAAAGAAAGTAAGGAAGTATCAGAAATATTGTTTAAAAATAATTAGAATAGGAAAATATTAATATGGAAAATTCATTTTAGAGTTACATATTACCAAAAAAATCTCAAATTACTTTATGGACCTATATTGCAAAATTTTCTACAAAAAACTAGTATTTTACAGCCCAGGGGCCCAATTCTAGACTAAGAGTCGCATGCGACACTTCGGAATGTCGAGTAATTTTGTACCGTGTACCGATCACTCAGTATTCCGAAGTGTCGAATGCGACTTTAAGTCCAGCCTAGGGTCCCAGTACCAAACCACCGTATCAACCAAAAAGTGTATGAACATTTTATTTGTTGAAAATACAAAAACACGTACAAAATAAATTATTTATTTATAAATTATTTATTTTGTAATTAAATTAATGCTACTTACTAGTAGCAGACCCTAATAATGGGCACTGGAAGTTTTACATCGATGGCAATGTTTATTGATAATTAATTTATTACATGAAGCCAAGATGAGCTTTACGCTTTGGCGCCAGTTCAAGGCATTAGATATGAATTAGTACATAATTTAAAAATTCACCCTTAAACAGATATTTAGTATCCATCAGGAATCGAACCCGCGACCTCGCGTATCTCAGCGATATGCCCACTTTACATGGGACAGAAAACTGTCAGTTTTTTGTCCAGTTTGCAAACTGTCCCGTGTAATACAAAAACTTGAAGGAATATTGAATGGCTGGCGCGACAGCGACGTTTGGCTGATCTGACAGTTTATTATGGTTTCATGTAAAAAAGTAGATTTATCAAAATCAATATTGAATATATCAATATTGAATGCTTTTAAAAACGTAAAAAAATAACATTATTAGCTATAATATTAACAGTTTCCCGTGTGCAAACATACCATAATAACTTACGATCGCGCTTTAAAAATATACAATTGTTTTTACATATGAATATATTTATAAGTATTTTTTTAATTAAAAAAGAAATCTATGCAATCTTATGATATTTGCACATATTTCCATTTGTAAATACTATTTTTAATAAAGCCTAAGCGGCTTGTGCTTGAAAATAGGAATCGAGTTAAGTCGAAGTGGGGATTCGAACCTACGATCTCAGGACTTAGAGACCGCGACGCTACCCACTGGGCCACCACCCCGTTCAATTTTACCGTCTTTTTTGACTAAAGTCCGCAATAAATTAAAACTCTTGAATGATTAACCTAAATTGCATATTTAAAAAAATTAAAGCAGAGATCCGTAACTTTTAATATTTTTATTTCGGCCTCTAAGAAATAAAGATAGTTACCTTAATTTTTGCCTTTCTGAGAATTAATATCGTTGAAGTCGTCCAGGTTTTGGAGTCATCCAGGTACACCAACCTGGAAGTTATACTTCCACCAGTTACAGCATTCTGTACTGCCCACCTGAGAATAGCAGGATTTCCAGGGTTGCTGCTATACACAGAAAGAGACAGCACAGTTCCAGCAACGACGTCATATCCATCAGATATTATACAGCTGGATATTCCGGGTGGATTAGTGATAAAGTAGTCATTCGAAGAAATTGGTTTCTCCACCATGTCAGAATAATCTGAGTATTTTTTTACTTCTAAAAACGGTGAACTTGTAGAACAAGGATTACTCAAAAGTCCTAATGAACCATTGAAGTCTTCTTCATAACACAATTCCACACTCACAGCCAAATCAACGCAAATAATTAAATAACACAATACTTTGCAATAATACTTAAAACTTGTCATTTTACGGCTTTTTTTTATCACAGATGCCCTAAGGTTTAAATGAAGTAAAATAATGTTTCTCTTGCCAATAATGAACCAATAAACAATAACGCTTCCTATCGATCATAGTATATCCACTAACAATGTCTAATTTCTTATCTCAGATAATCCTTTTAGGTTTTATCAATGCTTGACTTATCAATTGAATCAAGTTATCCAAGCTCGCAGTAATTTCAATTGAAATAAAATAACTTGAGCTGTGAAGTCTGTTTAACAAGTATATATTATTTTTTACCTGATTCGGCGTGCGTGCATGAGAAAATATATGAATATGGAGGAAGCAAAGGAAGTTTGCCAGGACAGAGAGGAGGTGTGGCGTGGCGTTCTGTCCTCTCTGCATACCCCTCTGGAGAAATAGCGTGGTAGTTAGTTAGCTTGTTAGCTATACACAATGATTTACGAAATATGGAGGATATACTGCGTGGATTATTTGAGGAATATTATAATATTGAAACGGGTTTTTGCAACGGTGATTAAAGAAAATTAAGAAAATAATATTCTTGAAATAGATAGTGGCAAATAAGAACTTATCGAAAGAAGCAAAATTGGCAGTACACAACGAAGTTCTGGTACCAACCCTTATGTATGGTAGTGAAGCGTGTTCTTAGAAAAAGAAGGATGAAAGTAGACTGAATGCTGTTGAAATGCGATCTCTCAGGCGAATGTGTGGTAAGACGATGTATGATAGGTGTACAAATGTCGAAATTAGAGCAGAGTGCAAGGCTGAGATAAGCATTATCGACAAAATTAAGAAAGGGCTTTTACGATGGGTTGGTCATGTGGAGCGAATGACTGATGAAAGAACCGCTAAAAGAAGTTTAAATGCAAGTGTGCCTGGATGTAGAAGCCGAGGAAGGCCGAGAAAGACATGGCATGACCAAGTACGACAAGTACTTGAAAGTGGACATGTGAAAAGTCGGAATAATCGGCGTATGTGCATGATGTATGAATGAAGAGCAAGCAAAGGAAATATGTCAGGACAGAGTGGTATGGCGTTCTATCCTCTCTGCCTTTCCCTACGGGGAAATGGCGTGATGGTTAGTTAGTTAGTTAGTTATATTTTACACTTCAAAATCCAAAAAACTCGACATTTTCAGGGTCGTTTATATCCATCGTAAATTTAACTTATTCATTTTATGATTTCAATGGATGTAGAATGTAGGTACATTGTACATTATATATCTTTAAGCATGTAAGGAAGAATGCGTATGTAGTACAGTTTTATCACAAAACATGAATATACAAACAGAATAAGCCCGCACTGACAGAAGTGATATTAATTAATCATTGGGTCATTTCTATACATTACTCACAGTACGGATAAAAAAGGGATTGCTGTAATTTCGAATAAAAACACAAAATTTTAGACAGGCAACTAATTTTTAATGGACTAATAATATGACTTTGATAATACATAATTTTCATGATACAAAGGTAGGATAAAAACATGTACCTTACCGAATTTTAAAAAAAAACTATTATACATAAATTTCTTTTATCGATATTAGGATAAGTAGATAATTGTATTATCTACCAAGCAGATACTATAATTTATTGTATTTTAGATAAAATTCCATATAGCTGAGTAGTATATAGTAGGTAGCTCTGTGAAAGTTGTAGCATGTCTGAAAAAACAATTAAAATTTTTAAAAATCAACGGTTAATAAAATTCTTATACTTATGTATATGCAATTTGTACCTATCAGATATCCTAAATAGATATCCTAGATAGACATCCTATATATTAGGTAGATATACTAGATATACATCTTAGATAAATCTTAGATATGTTCACAAGTGATGGAAATATGGACAAGGACTTTGAAGGGAGGGTTAGTGCCGGTAACAGAATTAATGGTGCCTTAAAGTCGGTAGTATCTAATAAGTGCTTATCAAAAGAGGCTAAATTGGCAGTGCATAATGGAGTTCTGGTACCAACCCTTATGTATGGAAGCGAAGCATGGAGTTGGAAAAATAAGGATGAAAGTAAATTGAATGCAGTTGAAATGCGATCTCTCAGGCGAATGTGTGGTAAAACTATGTATGATAGGTGCACTAATGTTGAAATTAGAGCAGAATGCAAGGCTGAGATAAGCATTATCAACAAAATTAAGAAAGGTCTTTTACGTTGGTTCGGTCATGTAGAGCGAATGGATGATGAAAGAACGGCTAAAAAAATATATGATGCAACTGTGCCTGGATGTAGAAGTCGAGGAAGGCCGAGAAAGACATGGCATGATCAAGTAAAACAAGTGCTTGAAAGTGGGCATGTAAGAAGTCGGAATAATCGACGTGCGTGCATGAGAAGATGTATGAATGTGGAGGAAGCAAGAGAAGTATGCCAGGACAGAGTGGTGTGGCGTTCTATCCTCTCTGCCTACTCCTTCGGGGAAATGGCGTGATGGTTAGTTAGTTAGTTAGTTAGTTAAATATCTTAGGTCTTACAAGATTGTGTATGAGTTAGTTTTTTCTTCATTTGGGTGGGCAATATTTAATGTAGGTAGATGAAGCGATTGCTTATCGGCATCGATCGGTCTAAAAATTTATTGTGAAAAAACCTAAGATAAAGAAAAAACATACATCAATTTTGTCTAATATTATCACCGGTCCTTAGAATTTATTTTTGAATAATTGCAACAAAAAAAAGATCGCATACTTTTTGCGATGCCAGATGATTAAGGTTCACTATAGAACTGCAGATAATAAGATGCACACATTATTAAATTTTTATCGAGTCTTACGAAATGTTCGAAGTTTACTATTGCAGTATTTGCAAAAATTTCGTATAATAAAATTGATTAGATACAAACGGTTTTAAGAATGAGCTTAAATTTATTAATGGCAATAAATTGTTCTTTATTGATGTTACACACATCGTCGCTCTACATCAAAAATTTTAATTGATACGGGGCTTTTTAACATATCTAATCTGAAGGTATTATAAATTTCACTCTGCATTGCAAAACTTATAAAATCTATTTTAAATATATTCTTTTATACAACGTAATGGTTAGTTAGTTTCTTTTATAGATCCCTATCGCTTCGACTCTCCGGGCCGTAATTATTATTATAGGGGAGACCAGGGATAAAAGTAACAATTTTCCATTTTGTATTGATGTCTTTGGTTTTCGTACCGAAAGTCATTGTTATATTATTTCATAAGATAAATACCTGTTTTCCTTTCCTCATAGGTATGTATTTTTTGGAAAAACTTTAAATATGTTTCTGAAAGAAAAAAAATTGTAAAGGGACGGCATTTAGGAAATAGCCCAGTCAAATAAGGTTTATTGCCTTAACTAATTCGGATGTTTTTTTTCTTTTTTTAAACTTATTAAGTGATGTCCAGGGAAGCTTAGATGAGCTTAGGTCAGGATTTTCAAAAAAAACTAGAAAAAAATGAGTCTTTTTTTTTTGTTTTTTCAAAAAAACTCAAAAACGCTTAACCCAACCAAAAGTAACTGTATCAAAAAAGTTATAGATAACTAAAAATTCTATAAAATTGGTTCTTAAAATTTGTTTGGTATCTCTTGTATTTTTCTAGTTTTTTGAAAATCCTGACTTAAGTTCACCATTCATCCGGACTTTTGATGCAACCTTCCCTGGACATCACTTAACAAGTTAAAAAAAGAATTAAAAACATCCGAATTAGTTAAGGCAAACGCTTAGTTTTGGGGTAATTAAGGGTAGTAAGACTGGACTAAAAGAGGAGTAAAATAGATGATATAAATAGGTAAAACAGTTTCTTCGTAAATTCACTTGTTACTTTTATCCATAGTCTCCCCTACTTTTAGGCTCCCTGCGTCCTGGACATCCTGCCGACAATCCGCCGGTAGTTTACGTTAGAACTACGGAACGTGAACCTGACTTGGGAACTCATGAGAACTGGCGACCGGTTAACATAAAAATAACAATGTTTGTTTCAGAAAGAAAATATTTCAATTAAAGCAGCGCTAATGCGCAGCGGTAGCGGTTGAACGTCATAATACCCATCATAAAAAGGTGATGACCTTGTTAGTTGTATGTCAAAGGACAGTCTTCATCATTTTCTGTTCTTATTTTCAAGTTATCGATGGCCACAAATGCTAATTCAGGCAGTAGATCACACTGAATTTGTATCTAAAAAAAATGTAAGCATATTAAAAAAGTGCAAGTTATGAATAACGTGATAGTGGTAGTTCTTATTTTTACATTACAACCCTTAGAAGATGTTCGCCCCGTAATGATATACCTAATAGAATTGACACAGAAGACATAAATAAAAGAGATTAGAGATAGATAAAAGCAAATTTTATTCATTTGCGAAAAAGTGGCTTTATGAGATGGGCCCAGAAAAGTGTCTTGAGATGGTCAGTTCACCAAAATAGATGGTATATATATTTACTACATACCTACTGGATCCGCCACGATGAGACTGTGGCGGGTCGACAACGACGGCACGAGCCGAACATTGCCGAACGCCGACGTAGAGCGTACGAACGGGCCAAACGGCTTCGAGAATACTACCGGATTCCGACCTCACCGCACGCGTCTTCGAGGCACAAAATTACCGCCAATTTAGATTTACCAACTTCATTTTATTTTGCCTACTATAGTTATTAGAATCCTTCTTTCAATGTGTTAACTTCAGTAGTTTAGTTTCGTGAATAAATCTTTGTGTAAAACGTAAGTACCCTGTTTTACTTGCTCTCATTCTGTGCACCCACATAACTTTGTACATCACACCATTAGGCCACCAACTAGGTGCCTACATAAAGGTGGTAACTACACCACTAAAGTGGTATACCCCGACGTTTGAACACGAAAACACAACATTAAACAATCAATCACGGTGACCCCATTCAAATTCCATAAAAATTGCGCAAAATTTCAGACAGAAATATCTTCGCTGGACAAAATTGTACAACAATTATTTTTTTTCGGTCGGTACATGAAAAAATTAAAATTTCATTTTTAATTTGATTTCACTTTTAATTTATTTGTAATTATTCAAGGTTAATCTATTTCAAGGTTAACTTATTGTAAGGTTAATTAATTTATTTCAAAGAATTAGATTTTTCAAAGACCGAGCGAATCGAGTGATTTTTCTGTCGGTAACAATCTTCAATGTAAATGTAACTAATGTAAAGGTAATTAATTGTAACTAGTGAATTGATTAAACAGTGATGAATTTCTTAACAATATTACTCGGCCGGGATTAATTCAAACAGGTGATTCATAATTTAACTAAAATTATTATAAACAAACATAATATAATACGTTCGAGCGACTCGCTCACCAAAAATCGCACGCCGAGTAATACATTCCTACAACACATATAAAATTTTATTTTTTCTTATTTTTCTTGAGTCGAACACACAAACAATTCACACGAACATTTACATAGGGTGCCAGATTGAGTAGAGGTACTTACAAGGTACCGGAAAATAATTTTTATTTATAGTTCTTAAATTTTGATTTTTTTTTTTCAAAAATCCGGTACATAATTATTTTTGACAAAATATTATATGGCGAGACAAGCGTGACGTAGGCATCCGAAAGTTTTCTCCTTGTGAACGCACTGTGGGAGTAAGTTTTTTTTTTTACCAGCGAAATTTATCGGAAATATTTTTCAGCTGGCGCAGTCGTTCACAATACTTGCAATTTGTAAAATTTTATTTTTGTAAACAACTTGAAACTATCAAACAAACAGATATTCGGGCGGCTAAGCCGACGAATGTTTAACTTAGTACGTGGACATTAGTATCCATACTTTTTTTTTTCTATATACATTATATTGTGTGACAGTACTATATATGTTTATATTTTTAACCTAGGCTATGCATGTTATTATGTGTTACAGATTTGAAGTTTTACCATAAACATTTTTAAACTTGATATATTGTACAACGGACAATCAAAAGGAATATTAATATCGAGGGGACCACTCAGGCTTGGAGAATACAAATACCTAATAGTTGGAAAATGTGTTCCGCCGTACGGTAAAATAATTATTTAAATTTTCTGTTTTTAATTTTCTTTTTCTATAACTTGCACAGTACATACATAACAAATAGTGACTCTGACATTTAAAAAAATAAATATTTTTGTTTGAAATTTAAATTTAAATTTAAATTTAAATCTAATAATTTAAACTTAACTTTTTTAATACAACTACACTCATTATTGAATACTTTTATTTCAATATTTTAACTTATACTGTAATCATTATTACATACATTTTTCGAATATTTTTTTTTTTTTTTTTTTTTTTTTAAAACGAATATTTTTTAAACTGTAAACAATGGCTAACAAAGACAACACTGACTTGACAAATATCAACACAGCAAACAACATGTGCCACACGGATAGAATTAGCGTTAAACTACCACAGCTATGGGTGAACAACATCGAACTTTGGTTTTAAACAGATAGAAGCACAATTCGAGTTGGCAAACATAGTTTCAGAAGACGCACGTTATAGTCACTTAGTGTCAAAACTTGAACAAACGCACATAGAACAAGTTTCAGATATTTTACTCATGGAACCGAACCGAGCAAAATATACGAGGCTGAAGGAAGCGATAATCCAACGCATGGGCTGTCCACAGGACAGAAGGAGAGAAAAACTGTTTTTCTTCCTTACAGCTTGGGGATCGAAACCCATCCAGCCTACTTAGAGAGATGCGGACGCTAGCAATAGGTTTACAAATAGACGAAACGACGTTGCAATACTTGTGGATACAACAACTGCCCAAGACTATCCAAGCACATTTAGCCATAAGCGAAGATGACTTGGATAGGCAAGCGACGATAGCAGATCGCCTAATACAGGTGTACACACAGGATAAATGTAGCGGTAGTAGGGTACCAACAATAAAAATAACATTTGTAGTTTAGAACAGTCCGTACAAGCTCTAACCCATAAGGTAGAGAGTTTATTTCACACAATCAACAAACAGCATAGTCACAACAACAATAACAATAGATTCAAACACACAACAAGTAACAGCAGTAACAATTTCAATAACAACAAATACAACAACAATTTCAACAAAACAAGCTATTGGGCAAACGGAAATAACAAGAAAACTATTCTTTGTTACTTCCACACAAAATTTGGCGATCAAGCTAAGAAATGCGTCACACCATGTGAATTTAAACCGCATCTAGCTTCAAAAAAACTAGATGGTCGAATCATAGCGGAGGCGGCTGATTCAACCAACACAACACGTCTCTTTGTCAAAGATCGTGATACCGGTGTGTCATACCTCGTTGACTCCGGATCGGAAATATCATTAATTCCTAGATCTTTACACAAACGCCATGGAGAAAAGTCTAAGCTAATTCTCTATGCAGCGAACGGGACTACGATCCAGAATTTCGGAGTTACCACGGTAACACTGAATCTGGGATGTAAACAAATGTTTACATGGAAGTTTATAATAGCGGATACGACACGCCCTATTATAGGAGCAGATTTTCTCCACAACTTCCACCTGTTAGTAGATGTTAGGAACAAACGGTTAGTAGACAATACAAACGGCAAGATAGTCAGAGCATTTGACATTCTCCACAAACAACAACATAACATGTTCCATATCATTAACAGACAAAACCACATGTACCACTCACTCATATTGAAGTATCCACAACTAGTAGATATCAATAAACCATACGCAGGGCTGGATAAACACAACACAATCCACCATATAGATACCCGTGGCAAACCCGTTATGTGTAAGACTCGTCGGCTGTCCCCAGAACTACTGAGGCAGGCGAAGCAAGAGTTCGATCACATGGTGGCTCAAGGTATTTGTAGACCCTCCAAGAGTGAGTGGGCCTCTCCATTGCATATGGTGAAGAAGAGCGATGGTACTTATCGCCCTTGTGGCGATTACCGTAGCTTAAACGCACAGACGGTACCTGATCGTTATTCCTTGCCACATATCCACGATATAGGCAATGACTTATGTAACTGTAAATTTTTTTCCAAAATTGACTTACAACGAGCATATCACCAAATTCCAATTAATGAAACTGACATTAAAAAAAGACAGCTATAACCACACCATTCGGGTTATTTGAATTTGTAAGAATGCCATTCGGACTATCATGCGCTGCACAAACATTCAAACGTCACATCAACGAAGTCACAAGAGGTCTAGAAGGAGTACACGCATATATCGACGATATATTGATCGCTTCACCAGACGAAGAAACACATGTGGAACACTTAAAAGCTTTGTTCCAGCGACTTCAAGATCATGGAATGGTGGTAAACCCATCTAAATGCGAGTTTGCCAAGAAAACACTGTTATTTCTTGGTTATGAAATTTCGGCTGAAGGCATCGGACCCTCGCCAACAAAAGTGGAAGCCATCACGAACCTCAACAAGCCAGAAACCATTAAGCAGTTGAGAAGATTCTTGGCCATGGGAAACTTCTACCGAAGATTCATACCACGAGCAGCACACAAATTGATAAGTAGAGTGGGAACGAAGTCACTAACACACGATTTCGAAGAGGTCAAGAACTCGCTGATCAACGCCACTAAGCTTAGCTACCCAGAGGAAAGCAGCAAGATGTCAGTGTGGACAGACGCATCAGATTACGCAATTGGAGGCGTGCTACAACAAACCACAGACGGCATCAAACTACAAACCGATAAGTTTCTTCTCAAAAAAGTTGAACAAGGCTCAGTGTTCATATAGTACGTACGACAGGGAACTACTAGCCATTTTTGAGACTGTATAGTACTTTCAACATTATCTGGAGGGCAGAGAATTCTGTATATACACGGACCATAAACACTACAAATTCGCCAAAATTTTATTCCCAATTCCGCTGTTTAGAAGGGAAAAAGTCACGACAAAGAAAGCCCCAGACAACTTAGATATCTAGACTAACATCTCCCAGTTCAGCACGGACATCAAATACATGTAAAGGAGAAGACAACGTCGTCGTCCGGATACCTATCAAGAATCGACACCATGATCGAACAAGAGGCAAACTATCGTTCGAAACAAAGATCCATAAAGAACAAAGGCGGGACAACGAACTAACTCGCACTCTTGGACGACAAGAAGAACTGCTCTGAACAACTGATCAGCTTAGCTTCAACATGCAGGGACAAGACATCGTCTCTTCGATCTCACCAAAGGCAACATGCGAGGCGTGTACATCCAAAAAAAAAACGCTACAGAATAATCTTTCTTCAAACCCAAGACGGCATAACTTACTCAACCAATGCAGGAGCCGACTCCAAGATAAGTACGACCATCGAACCATCATAGCCATTTTTGAGCGTCTGGACTTTCAAAATCTGGAAAGCAGACTGCGCAGCTAGACGAAGGCCAGCATACCCTGTCAGAAGAGCAAAGTTCATACAAAACACACGAGGACACACCGATCATACATTCAAGATCTGGCACATGCCATAAAAGGAGTAGAAGAAATTCTGCGTGGTCCATGTCGACCTCATCGAACGACCTTTTCCACCTAAAGAAACAAAGAGGGACTGAGGTACTGCCCCCCCTGTATCGACCGATCACACTCGATGGGCTCGGAAGTAATCCCTGCTTCGCAAGATATCCAGACCCACCACAATCATCAGAGCCAAAAGGGACAACTGGATTGCGAAGATACGCGCGTACCGCGAGAAATCCTAAAACTGAATCAGGGTAGTCCATTCATTCTACGGACATTTAACTTTGTTTTGTTCCAGATGCAGGCATAGCACACTCCAACACACAGCGCTAACCATCCAGTCAATAGATGCATGATCTGGCGATTTTCATGAACGCTAGAAGACGGCAATAAAGCTCACCACCCTGTTCACGTGGTCAAAAATCGATCAGCACCATACTATCATGGGCTGAGGGCCACACTGCGCACGGAATGCAGAGCACTCAGTAGCAAGATGCCTGTATGGTACTGCAAAACTCACAAAGTTACCAGCATACATTCTGGAGCAGAACGAAACTACATACATTGACCCGGACTCCTACACTAGAAGCAATCTGGGTAAATTTTGCGAGATACGGCCAAAAACGTTCAAACGGATCAGGGGTAGGCAATTCAGGTACTAAGGTAACGTTTTCATTCCTAGGGGATCCGGAACTATCCAAAGAGAGCCACACACTTGTTTCTGAGGGACGACAGAGTGTAACAAACCCTGATGCCGAACTACGATGGGGGCCCTACAAGGTCCTCACCAGGCACGAAGGCAGAGAAAGACAGTAACACCTGGACGTGTATGGCGAACAAAAAAAGTTTCGCTGGACTGGCAGGTGACATTCCGGAGCAGTACGTAGCGACTACATTCCAGACCCGAAGAACGGAGCCAGTCCAGCAGAAACGGAAACACATCAACAGAAACAACCGGCATACACAAACGCGTAGCAGGCAGGAGGGTGATACTGCTGTCATCAATTGAAAAAACAGATTTCAAACTTGTTTCTGAGGGGCTGTGTGGCGGGTCGACATGCCGACGGCACGAGCCGAATCATTGCCGAACGCCGACGTAGAGCGTACGAAAGACGGGCCAAACCGGCTTCGAGAATACTACCGGATTCCCGACGGACACGTGCACGCGTCTTCGAGGCACAGAAAGTACCGCCAATTCAGATTTACCAACTTCATTTTATTTTGCCTACTATAGTTATTAGAATCGCGTTCTTTCAATGAGTCGAGAGTGGATAGAATGAAGAAAGATCAGGATCACTAGAAGGACGGATGTTGCGAGGTCAATGTTGCTGCGCTGAGCGAATATTCGAGACTAAATTTTAGTTGGATAACAGGTGACAAAACGGAATGGAATGTGGTGAAGGTAGGAAATACATTTTGGGAGGAATTCGAACTACCTATACCAGAGAGTGTCAACAATGGCCAAACCACCTACCAAAAATAAAACAAAGTATTATAAATAAATACCTCAGCACGGAACTTGTCCAGTGAGGTATTTTATATGTTTAAAAAATAATATGTAAATTTAATGCATGCAGGATGTTGCCAAATAAAGAAACTGGTACCTGAGTATATATTGAAAGAGTAAATGATAACAGAATCGCAGAAATCCGTGATGAATTTCTGTCCATCTGTTACTCTGCTTTCATATTTTAGGCAAATCTCTGATACACGACCGAAATAATATCCCAAATGATATACCTACCTCATCAAAAGACAGAAAAGATGGTTGTGAAACATAACAAAATACACACTAGGTTATATTATGTTCAATAATGATGTTTTATATGAATTAAAATAACAATCTTTAAAAGCCATACGTACCACAATTTTATTACTTCTTAAAATGGTCATTTTATTAGTAACCCATGTCGCTGAATTATCAATTAGGACAAGTTCAGATACGACGTTTCCTCCTGTTTCAGCACTTATAGCAGTCCATCTCAAATACGTTGGTTTAGAAGGGTTTCTGCTAAATGTGGTCAAATAAATTTCAGTACCAGTAGTGACCTCTATACTTTCAGTTTTAATGCAACTTCCATTATATTTGTTACTGATAATGAAATAATTGTTTGCTCCTTGCGGTTTTTGTGGAATCTCAAAGAAATCTTCATATTTTTGCACATGGAATAATAAATAGTCTAAACCACATTCATTATTGAAAATGCCTAAGGTTCCAGGGAAATTTTCTTCAAAGCAGTAATTACTTTGACCCGGAGTCGTTAGCATTGTAGAGGCAGTCACATCAGTTGAAGTTACGGTTGGTGTTGGGGGTTGTGTTGTGGTATCTGTTGTTGGTGGTTTAGTTGTATTAGGATCCGTTGTTGGGGGTCTAACGGTTGTTGTTGCAGAAAATACGGGGCATTCTTCTATAGTTTCAGATGTAACCTTTAAATTATCGATTGCCATAAAAACGGTTGAATCCGCTTCATTTGTACATTGTATTTTAATCTGTAATAAAGAAAGTAAGGAAGTATCAGAAATATTGTTTAGCAATATTCGGAAGAGGAAAATACTAAATGGGAAAATCAATTTTAGAATAAGAAATTGTCAAAAAATTAAAATTAGTTTATGTGTATGAATATGCAAAATTTTCTGCAAATAAACTAGCCTTTTACAGCCAATGGGCCCTATGCAGTTGCTCGATCACAGATCACTATCGACTCGATAATAAGCGACGTGATAATGATTTATTACCCATGGATGTTTAACGTTTTCGCGATCACAATGGAACACGCGTTAAAAGTTATCGATCGGGATTATTAAACGAGCGCATCTAGTCGCGAGCTATTTCCCGAGATATATCTTATTCGCACATATCTTCATTCAATCTTTCTCGAGTGCCGTATTGCATTTAGCCGGCGTTCAGCAAGCCAAATATTGAGAAAAGCAGTCGACATAATAAACAATCTGACATGCGCGTTGATTTGACGTTTGACGTTGGGCCGCGATATCGCGTGCTCGGCTCTGATCGGCAATGCTCGGCTCGGCGAACGTGGTATGAACATGAACAATGAACGTATGTTCATTGTGATTGGTCAAATCGTTAGCGTTAGCACGTGGTTAGCACGTTTTTAACTACGTCGATAGTTATCTGTGATTGAGCTCCTGATAATGAAAAACTGCAATTTCTAGTTAAAAAGTGATTTTATTTTTCTACAAAATCTCCATTGACTTCAACACACTTGATCCTACAATTTTTTTAAATATTTTTAACTCAATAAATGCTACATAGTGCCTAATGATGTGTAGGGCACTGGAAGTTTACATCAATGGCAAAGTCTATTGATAAAATTTATTGCATAAGTAAGATGATCAGTCTTACGCTTCAGCGCCCTGAACTGGCATTACATGTGAATTAATACTAGACTTAATGTGATAATTCACATTTAAACCGATGTTTCACACTGTATCCATCAGGAATCGATCCCGGGTACCTCATGCATGGTATCCCAGCGTATGGGCACTTTACATGGGACAGAAAACTGTACATTTTTTTTGTCCAGATTGCAAATTGTCCCGTGTAATGGGAACTGGATAGAATATTGAATAGATGGCGCGACGTTTAGCTGACAGTTTATTATGTTTTCATTAAAAAAGTAGATTTTGACCAATTGAATGCTTTTAAAAAGGTTTTTTTTAACATTATTAGCCATATTAACAATTTCCCGTGTGCAAACATACCATAATAACTTACGATCGCCCTTTTAAAATATATTTATAATATCGCACCTTAAGAACGAAAACGACCTAATTCAAAAAATGATGTAAAGATATAAAAGACTGAAAAAAGAACATTATGTATAATTTAGTATTATATTTTATTTACAGAAAGGTACATAATTTTCTTTAAACATTATAAGAAATCGATATGAATTAATACGATGGTTACAATTTGACATCTCAACAGAGACGAGAAGTTTGAAATGTAATATGGATATCTAGGCGTTTACAGGGCTTATGACCTGTCATTGGCTGGGTTAAGTGGCCACTTGATCTATTACAACATTCCCTATTTTCACCTAGTATTTGATATCCATATCTGCCAATATACAGTAAAATGGCACGACGCTTCACATGTGAACACTGTCTGTCATCGGTTGTCCAGTTTTTGTCTGCAAGTATTTGGACACACTCGAAATGTTGTTTATAATAAATTGTTTTATAAACAAGAAACAACTGTACAGTTTTCAGACTCCTGTTAAGTGCGCAATAAATTAAAACCCATTGAATGAATAACAAAAATTTCATACTTACAAAAAACAAAACAAAGATCTCTAACTTTTAATATTTTTATTACGGACACTGTGAAAGTGATAAATCATAATATAGTAGATAAATATTTTTTTCAAATGCATTGTTTTTACCAGCTATTTCGGCTTCCAATAAATAAATACATGGTGTAACAAAACTCGAAGTACAAGCGGGAAACCGGTGAATCTACATAATATTTGGCGCTGATTTTGTAGAATGATTTTTTTTTATTTGACCCACACTTTTCGAGAAAATTGAGTGCGAAGTTGTTAAAAATTAATTTTTGCAAACATTTATGTAATTATTCAAATAAAACAAAATAAAAAAAACCGCATTTTAATATGAATTTGTGCAATTTACTTAATCTGCAGTACTAATGTAATCGAACGGGTGGTGGCCCAGTGGGTAGCGTCGTGGTCTCTGAGTCCAGAGATCGTAGGCGTCTGTTCGAATCCCCATTTCGACACGACTCGATTCCTATTTCCAAGCACATGCCACTTAGGCTTTATTGAAAATAGTATTCACAAATTGAAATATCTAATAATACGATTGCATAGATTTATTTTTTTAACAAAAAAAAAAAATTCTTTCAAGTTTAGATCCAAAAGTCACGTTACACATTCGACTCCAAATATGATGTAGATTCACCAGTTTTCGGGTTATAGGTACTACTAGGTTATAGGTTTTGTTACACCATGTATGGTTACCTTAATTTTTGCATTTCTGAGAATTTCTATCGTTGAAGTAATCCAGATTTTGGAGTCATCCAGGTACACCAACCTGGAAGTTATACTTAAACCAGTTACAGCATTCTCTACGTCCCACCGGAGAAAAGCTAGATTTCCAGGGTTGTTGCTATACACAGAAAGAGACAACACAGTTCCAGCAACGACGTCAAATCCATCAGATATTATACAATTGGGAACTCCAAGTGGCTTAGTGATAAAGTAATCGTTCGAAGAAATTGGTTTCTCTATAATTTCTTCATAATCCGAGTATTTTTTTTACTTCGAATAATGATGTATTCGAAGAGCTCGAAGAACAAGGATTATTCATAAGTCCTAATGTACCATTGAAGTCTTCTTCATAGCACAATTCCACACTCACAGCCAAATCAATGCAAATAACTAAACAGCACAACACTTCGCAATAAAACTTGAAACTTAACATTTTAGCGTTATTTTTTATCCAAGGAGATGATTAACTAAAGTAAAATAATGTGTCTCTTGCCAATTATGAACCAATAAACAATAGGAAATCACCACCAATCACAGTATCCACACAAATTTAATGTCTAATTTCTTCAGATAATCCTTTTATCAATGCTGGCTTATCAATTGAATCATATTCAGGTAATCAAAGTTTGCAGTAATTTCAGTTGAAAAAATAATCATGAACTGTGAAGTCAGAAAGATAAGTAGATATATAATTTTTTTCTCTGATTAGGCGTGCGTGCTTGAGAAAATGTATGAATATGGAGGAAGCAAAGGAAGTGTGATAGGACAGAGAGGTGTGGCGTGGCGATATATCCTCTCTGCATACCCCTCTGGAGAAATAGCGTGATGGTTAGTTAGCTAGGTATATTGTACATTACTTGAAAGACATGGCATGACCAAGTACGACAAGTACTTGAAAGTGGCCATGTAAAAAAATAGTAATAATCGGCGTATGCGCATGAGAAGATGTAGGAATGTAGAGGAAGCAAATGAAGTATGTCAGGACAGAGTGGTATGGCATTCTATCCTCTCAGCCTACCCCTACGGGGAAATTTCGTGATGGTTAGTTAGTTAGTTAGTTATATTCTACACTTCTAAATCCAAAAACTCAACATTTTCAGGGTCGTTTATTTCCATCGTAAATTTCACTTATTTAAACAACATTTTTTGAAATGAACACAAATACTTGAGACAAATTACTGGATTATACCCATGCTGGGCTAATATCAGATATTATTGATATCCCAACAGAGACAGAGAAACTCTGGAAACGAATGTGGGTTATCTAGGCGTTTACAGGGCTTATGACCTGTCATTGGCTGGGTTAAGTGGCCACTTGACGTACTACAACACCTGGATAACCCACATTCGTTTCCAGAGTTTCTCTGTTGGGATATTAATGATATCTTCACTTATTATTTTTATGATTTCAAAGGATGTAGGTACATTGTACATTATGTATAATTAAGCATGTAAGGAAGCATGAGTATGTTGTACAATTTCATCACAAAACAGGAATATACAAACAGAAGGAGCCCGCACTGAGAGAAGTGATAAGGTCATTCCTATACATTATTAATAATAAGGATAAAAATGGGATAACTTAAATCATAATACAAATGTAGGACAAAAAGATATTCATTATCAAAACTTTTTAACAACTGTTTTATATCAATTTATTTGATCGATATTAGGATAAGTAGGTAATTGTATTATCTACCATTTTAAGTAGATACTATAACGATATTTATGATAAAATCCCAAATTGCTAAATAGTGGATAGGTAGCTGGTAGCTGGTAGCTGGTAGTGAAGCGTGGTGTTGGATGGAAGAAGGATAAAAGTTGACTGAATGCTGTTTAAATGCGATCTATGTGTGGTAAGACTATGTATGATAGGTGTACAAATGTCCAAATTAGAGCAGAGTGCAAGGCTGAGATAAGCATTATCGACAAAATTAAGTAAGGGCTTTTACGATGGTTTGGTCATGTGGAGCGAATGAGTGATGAAAGAACGGCTAAAAGAAGTTTAAATGCAAGTGTGCCTAGGTGTAGAAGCCGCGGAAGGCCGAGAAAGACATGGCTTGACCAAGTTCGTCAAGTACTTGAAAGTGGTCATGTGAAAAGTCGGAATAATCGGCGAATGTGCATGAGAAGATGTATGAATGTAGAGGAAGCAAAAGAAGTCTGTCAGGACAGAGTGGTATGGCGTTCTTTCCTCTCTGATGGTTAGTTAGTTAGTTAGTTAGTTAGTGAGCTCTGTGAAAGTTCTAGCATGTTTGAAAAAAGATTTTTAAATATAAAAAATATTATGTAAGCCTTCCTGCTTGTACAAAATCAATTTTTAATATTAGGTCCTTACATATGAAATTGGCGTTTTGTATGGGAGGAACATAACGTTGATTTTTTTAAAAATATAATATATTTATTTAATCAAAGTATGTACCATTGCTATCTATGCACTTTTGCCATCTCATAGGTAGTTCATCGATCCCTTTACTAAAAAAAACATTCGGACGGGAATCAATAAAATCTTTGAAGTCGGTTTGGACTGCCCCATCGGAGTTGAATTTTTTCCCTTGCAAGAAGTTATCCATATTTGGAAAAAAACAGTAATCTGTTGGGGCAAGGTCCGGAGAGTACGGTGGATGTCTTAGACATTCCAATTGAAGCTCTTCTAATTTGTAATATTATATTTTAAAAAAATCAACTTTATGTTCCTCCCATACAAAACGCCAATTTCATATGTAAGGACCTAATTCAAGCTTTTTCACCTTCCCAATTTGCTTCAAGTGGATTAAAACAGTTTAACACTAACACCGCAGCCTGCAGCTAACTCGGACGTGGTTTGCGATGGATCCACTTCCACAATAGCCTTCGATTCTTCATTATCAACTTTGGTCTCCGGCCGTCCACGGGGCTTGTTCTGCAGGTCGAAATTTCCAGAACGAAAACGTTGGAACCAAAAACGCACTGTGTTTTCTTTTGCGGCACCGTCGCCATACACATCATTAATCCTTGGAGCCGTTTCTGCAGCACTGGTGCCACGGTGGAACTCGTACTCCTAAATAACGCGATATTTCAAGTTTTCCATTTTGTAAACTGAGTGACGCAAAGAAAAAAACAATTGAGGAACAAACAAATTAATTATAATTTTCGAAAGACAAATACTTGAGTAAATAGCTGTATAAATTTGAATTTGGAATTCCTAACCAAAGCGAAGATATTTGAGATCAAAGTTGCCAGTACGGCAAAACGCCAATTTCATATGTAAGGACCTAATATATACCTAATATTATACTTTTATACAACGCGATGCTTAGTTACTTACTTACTTTTATAGATCCCTATCGTTTCTACTCTCCGGGCCATAATTATTATTATAGCGGAGACCAGTGATAAAAGTAACAATTTTCCATTTTGTGTTGATGTCTTTTGTTTTCGTACAGTTTTATGAAAGTCATTGTTATATTATTTTTTAAGATAAATACCTACTAATATTTCATTTCTTTCCTCTTAAGAATGTATTTTTTTGAAAAACTTTAAATATGTTTTTGAAAGAAAAAAAAATTGCAAGGTACGGCATTTAGGAAAGAGGAGTGAAATAGAGGTATAACATGGTGGGTAATACTCCTACGTTCGCACGGGTAAAACAGTTTCTTTGTAAATTCACTTGTTACTTTTATCCCTGGTCTTCCCTACTTTAAGGCATCCTGCTGACAATCCGCCGTTAGTTTACGTTAGAACTATGGAACGTGAACCTGACTTGGGAACTCATGAGAACTGGCGACCGGTTTCTTAGCTTGGCCCAGTGAGGAAATATGGAATGTGGTCATTATTCATTATCAACAACCAACACAATTTATTGATATGGCATTTGTTTTGTAGAACTCCATGATATCTTATGTTAAAATCAAAAAACGTTTTTTTGGGTTCTACGTGATTTTATTATCAAGTTAGTGATAATTGTTTCGCCTTGTAAGGGCATTATCAAACTGCCCACAGTTTGATAATGCCTGCAAACAGTTTGATAATGCCCTTACAAGGCGAAACAATTGTCACTAACTTGATAATAAAATCACGTAGAACCAAAAAAATCGTTTTTTGATTTTCATAAGAAACCAACACAATATTATGCAGGTATAATAAACTATTTACATGATTTTATACAAAAAAGTATAACATTATATATCTTGTTTTTTTCAAGTTATGCCCGCTTTATATGGGACAGTTTCTTGTTTAGAAAACAACACACAGTTTCTTGTTCAGAAAACTGTGCAGTCTGTCAAACTTCTGTCAAAAGACACGCTAAATATGTGTATTTTTGAAACGCGATTGTAAGTTATTATCGTATGTTTGCTCTCAGGAAATTGTATATTTAGCTAATAATGTAAATATGTTATTGTTTTTTTACGTATTTAAAAGCATACAATAAAAACCAATGTCTACTTAAACGTTTACATAAAAAACATTGACTGTCATGTCAGCTTAAATCTGACACTAGCACACAGTTTTTCATGCAGTTTTAGCTTTATACGGGACCGTTTTCAGACTGCACAGAAAACTGTGTAGTAAACTGTCCCATATATAGCGGGCTTTAGTGATAAAGCACGTCAATCTTTAAAAAAAAAACAATTTAATTTTACTATCACCTAAATTTACTTTACCGGCATCTATTAAAAATAAATCGAACTATTTAATTCTATAATATGAAAATGGTTTCAATCTGTACTATATTTTTTTTATTGGAAATGAAGCTACTAACTGAATTATTAAAAACACGACTTAAGTACTTACTGATTATCAAAATTTTTACCATTATTTGGCGCAAGATAGGTACCTACTACAACCTACCTATCTTTTTTATTCCATAAACATTGGAAAAGTTCGCTAGCGTACTCTACCGAAAAATATTATTACTACGACTAGCTTATTGGTTCGGTACTTTGCTAACTTAGGTGTTTAGTTTTTAAAAATTCCGCAATGTTTATGTGGCGTAAATATGGCACGTCAACTGCTTCAAAAAATGCATTACATAGCGGATTCGCTATGCTATCACCATTAAAAATAACATAAATAGGACATAATAAAATTACTTAAATAATAAAGTGTTTACAAAATATATTACTCACAGAAAAAAGTCCGCAAGATCAATTTTTCGGGAGGACGGATAAAAAATTCTAAATAATAAATTTAAAAAAAGCAAATGTCACAACAAAAAAACAATCAATACTCTCAATCAAATTGTTTAAATTTAAGTCATCATAATCATCATCATCCCATATCCGCTTCCTATGTGGAGCATATGGATTTCACAAACCGCATCCAAGCCAAGCGATCGGCCGCCAGCCCCCTCCTAGGCCCACGTCCCGACAATAAAAATCGTATTGAATTGAAAGAAACAACAAAAAAATTGCAACAAAAAAATAACAAGAAAAACATGAAATATAAGTATAAAAAAAAGGAAACGACATAATAATTATATTAAAAAAAGAGTAGGTATTCATGACTTAATAGTCCTTTTATCATCGAGAAAAACGGATATTTATAACTGAAATGTGGGTAAATGTGGTAGTAAAAATGTAAAAACTGTACTTATTATTTATACGATTGAAAAAAAGCACAAAATATGAAATATGTAGTTTGCTCCTGAATCTATTGTTCTAGAGATATTATTTTGTCAAATTACGATTATATGTAAATAAAAAGATAATTTTGGTTTTAGGTATATTATTTTGTCAAATTACGATCATATTTATATGTAAATAAAAAATACACCATTTACGATTGTTATTACGATAAAGATAACACACTAAACAGAGAAAAATAGAACGATGCATAATTTATTTTTATATGAAGCCAGAGACTTTCCTTCAGTGTTTATCGATTTTTCGTAAATATTAGCTAAAAATAAAAGGGACAATACTTAGTTAATTATCAAAAATTATAATGGTAAAATATTTTCAAAGTAAGTATTTAAAAACTAGTAACTGAACTCCAAGACATCTGACTGCACTCGGAAAACTGCTTTTTTCCAGAAAAGAAACGGCACATGACTCCTTTTTCCTGGCAATGGGGTCGAATCTTTTTCTTTTTGATTTCTTCGACGTCTCCATTTTCCCAATTTCGTTGACCTTGTATGTTTCACGGGATTTTTTGCTGTCGAAATTCGAAAATTTCTGGAACCGCTTTCAGAGCATTGCGTTTTTTCACAGTGTGGGATGCATTATCACTTGTATTTACCATTTGCGTTGAAGTCACCATATTATGGTTACCGATGCCAAAGATCTTGGTACTGTCTCCAAACATTGATGGTTTCCATGTTAACTGTTTGCTTTTAATAGTCTTGGCATTTGAGTTTTTAAGACTATCAAAACATTGAGGGTCTTCATTGTTTTGCATGACTTCTGTGTTTCGATTTGTTTTAAAATACTTGTTTTTCTTCGGTTTTATCTCTGGCTGTTTTTTTGTTCTTGCTTTTTAAAACTGGATGAACGAGAATTTTTGAGAATGATTGATAAATTGACGGACCCATCGATTTCTTCAAAACTGAGTTGTGGGGTGGCCGATGTATTAACTTTATGTTCGGGACGCTCAAGTGAGTTTTTGTTTTTAGAGCGACCTCCTATTTTGAATGAATCCCTCCCAAAAAATAATTTCGATCGTTTCGTATTTTTGTTTGTTTCCTCTTGATAAAAAAAGGAAGATCTTTTTTTCTCATTTTGTTTTTGAAGAGTGTCCAAATATATTTCTTATCAATCCAACAAACTCGTTGAAGATCTGAAAAAAACAACATTTTAAATATATTTGTAATAAAAATGATTAATTGGATGCAAATCTGAATCATTGGGTTCTTTCCGATTTTTCATTTTTGATTTTAAAAAAAATTATTGAAAAATTACAAAATCTCCAGCGCGTGTTTGAACATTTTTGATCATTGTGGAAATTGGAATATAATCGTTGGAATTGTAAAAACATACTTTAAATATTTATAACGTTTTCAAGAACCCTATTAAAATTCAATTCAAATAAATAGCAAGTTTCTGAAAAAAAGGCAAAACTCTGGGAAATCTTTAATGAAAGAACCAAATTAAAATAAAATTAAAATTTATTATGGTCCAAAAAAAACTAGGTTTGGTAGTTAAAAGAATTCGGTTGAAGAAAGGCTTTTTAAATAATGTTTTCCTTAATTTAAAAAAAAAAATATTTCTGGCACTGGTTTATTCTCAATAATATTTCAGGTAACTACTACCTACGATGAAAATGAATTATTGTAATATAGGTAGTTTTTTTGTCATTAAGTTTTATTTTGCATAGCGCCTGTGCGCGGTAGAAAAATAAATACTCTCTGCGCTGCGTATAATAATGTAGAATGCAGTATTGAAAAAGTTTTTTTATGTGTATTTATCGAAATTCAATACATATCAATGTCAATGATATTTAGTAACATAACATGCCTCTGATCAATGTTTACAATAATGACCACAAATAAGCTCGTCATAAATCGATTGGTGACCGCCAGATTATCTTAACCATCAAAATTGTGCTGCTGGAGATAAAAAAGATAATTTGTCAACTTAACATGTTTATTTTAATTTTAATCCAATATTGAATTGTTAACTAAGGTGCATATTTTAATACTTAATTTTTTAAAAATTGATACCTACATTTAGAACGTTGCAGCGTTATATTTTGAAACAGTATAAAAATGAATTTTGCTAAAAAGTTAATATTATTTTTAGCGGTAACCTATCGATATTATGTAGACACACAAACAAGCCTAAGCTTTATGTTGAAATCGAAAAAAATAAGTGTTTTTATTATTTTATTTATTCACATAGAAAGCAAATATTTCACTAACCTTTGTTTAGAAAACATTTTGAAAGTTTATCCGCGCGATGGCTTCGTTAAAATTTAAAAATATCACGTGTATTTTTTCCCATAAAAAGATTGACTTTAGAAATCGTCCTTCTCAAAAACAAACAGGTTTACGCACCCACGTCGGTTGTCAATAATTGAGCTAAAAATTTTGCTCCGAGGAAAAAAAAGAAAAAATTATTGTCACAAAATCTTGTAACGCGTATAAAATAAATACCGTAGAATTGAAACATTGAAACAGTCTAATAGGTAAGTACCTACCTCATGGACAGTAGAGTAGGTACGTAAATTTTTTTAATGTGAATATTACAAACTATTTTTTGTTCGCTTTGTGGTGTAGTGGATAGCATATTGGGCTACCATGGATGAGGTCACGGGTTCGATTCCCGATGAGGTCTATATGAAATATTTATTTGAATGTGGTTTTCACATTCTGCGAAGTGGGAGTGCGGCTTGGAGTAGCGGGCGCCGCATTCATCAGTATGAAAGCTGTCTGGAGATCGGATGTTTACTCGTTAAAACAAAAATGCCACCTTAATAACGCCTGCATCACACCTGTTCTCCTCTATGGCTGCGAATTCGTGGCACCTAACCAGGGCCCAAGATAGCAGATTTCTGAGTTTTGAGAATAGGTGTCTTAGAATAATTTTAGGTGTGCGATGGGTTTGACTTTGTAAGGAACACAGAGGTGAGGCAACGGACACAGCAACCCTTGGTATCTACTGTCATCCGGCGAAGGCGTTTCGGCTGGCTAGGCCATATACTACGTATGCCAATGCATCAAAGTTATAGGTACCAATCGGTTTTGTCCAGCATAATCGATAAATTCTCACCATTTCACATCCCTATTCCCGCTGAACACAAGTATGAGAGCGCAATAGAATAATATTGCGCTATGTATTGACGCTTAATAAATCGCTAGCTTTGTATCCACTGCTATAGGGATGGGAATCTGAGGAGCACATGTGTGCTGTGTTTGTTATTAATTACTAAAATTCAAACGCGCCTTGATTAATTAAACCACGTTTACAACACTTAACAGACGTATCCATCAAATCGACAAAGCAATTGAACGATTTAGATTTTTAATAGATTGAATCGGCATTCACTTTGTAACACTTCATAATGGATTATGTTATGATTAAATAGAAAAAGGGTTTGCTATTAATGTTACTGGTATTTATACATGGTGTACAACCAATGATATTAATTTTCATAGATCGGCTATTTTCTTTCGTCCCTTGTCATGTCCAGATTTAGACAATTGTCTCAATCTCAAATTGTTAGAGGGAAACAGAATGATTAAAATGTATTATATAGTGAAAGATAGATGTAGTTGTCTTTGTTTCACTGCAAAATACAAATGGAACATAACATTCTGACAGTTCTCTTTGTTCAGCTTGTCTTGTTAACTAAGCTTGCTTAGTCAAATAGTACGCTAATAGAAAAAAAATAATTTGGAAAACAGTGGCATTGCTAATTTAATGGAATTATCATGTTTTGAATAGGGTTCTTCCCGATAGCATGAATATCCTTGAAAACGTTAAAAATATTTAAAGTATATTTTTACAATTTCAACGATATAAAAACACAATGATCAAAAATTTGGTTTTCATTTATAAAATTTATGTTTTAAAAAAACGAAAATAGAAATGATTTTTAACGCCCGTTATTGGCTAATGACGTCATACCCGTCGACCGTGAAAGGCGTGAAATTCATTCCGTAGTGAGCGCCTATATTGCTATGACGTCACACCGCATGCGCGCCAAATGGAGGATTTTGCGAGCGATTTGAAAAAGCGCTATTTCAAACCGCGCTAGAAAATTCATATGACATCGTAAAAATATAAAAAAAAAATTCCCTAGATATTGTAATTTTTCAATCAATTTTTTTAAATAAAAATAAAATATCGGGAAGAACCCATATTGTGAAAGGTGTAAAGATAGTACATTAAACCCTCCAGAACCCATGATAATTTATTCCGACATTAAGTAACATTGGGTCAGATAAGCCCCTAGAATTAAATTGGGTTTTAACAATTATTTAATCTTTGTTTTAAAGCTCAGGATACTAATGGTTAGTTAAATGATAATGGAGGTGAATTTTCTATTATAATAATGTTACTTTTATTGTGTGGTCATCAGGTATAATAAAATGTATATTATCTATTCGCTTTCAAATAATCACAGTAATTCAATACTTTTTTAAGTAAGTAAAACTAAGCAGGTATGTAGGTAGGCTTCGAACAAGAACTTCAGAGAAGTGACATTCCATACTTGAAAAATACAACCGTGTCTGAGGTGTCTAGTTACACACTACGTCACTCACTGCGTTATCAATGGGCATCTACGTCATCACCAGACATCTACGTCACACGTTTCGTGTATTGCCCAAAGTGCTGGAGTCTTAAAACGCTGGATTTTGACGCTGAAGTGATGTTATGAAATTAACCCTAGAAAGCGTATATTTTTAGAAAATTTGTATGGAAACGCCCCCTTCTAGTGAATACCTTCACTGTTCATCTCTTAAAGCAATAAAATTTCTTACAGTCAATTTAAAAATCATTATGTCATTAACCCTAGAGAGAAGACCTTATTTTATGGTACTAAAAAGATAAACTAGCGCCTGAGAGGCGCACAATATTTAAAACCTTTTTATTCAATAAATTAAAATAATTTTATATTTTTGTAGATCTAAATGAAATATCATATTATTAATAAGTAAATAAAACAAAAATGTTTATTGTAATTTTTTATTTTAAGAAAAGTATTTAGGATATTAAAAACCCTTTACAAAAAGTAACAAAAACCAGCAGTATAAAGGCATTTAAAAAAAAAAAAGCCTCTCGAGCGCAATGCATCGTCGTAGCAACAAAACTGTGGTACTTACGAGCAGAAGCGACCGCGGAGATGACCAACAGACTGAGTTGGTTTGGCAACACAAGCTTGCACGCGCTTCGTTTAGAAAAAGACAGCGATATATTTGTTTCGCGGGCGCCTCTGAGGCGCACGTTATCTTTCTAGGGTTAAAAGAAGCGACTTTGTATAATTTATTGTAAGAAGGCAAGATTATCATTTTGTGCATTAGGGTTCGTTTAGAAATTGCTGTACCTGTGAGACAAGAATCATGTGAAGTTGATCGAAGTGTAGTTTGTACTACTTCACACGATGCAACCAGTACTTCGGTCAACTATCTACAGTACCAAGGTACATACTACATACTTCGGCGAGGAACTTCACGAGAGTTCCGTAGAGCCAATACATGGTGACACAAAACTAGTAGTACAACCCAAAAACTGGTGAATCTACATCATATTAATTTGGAGTAGAATGTGTAGTATGACTTTTGAATCTAAATTGAAAAAAAAATAAATTGTTTCTTCTCATAAAAGCTTTCATAAGTACCGCAGATTGAGTAAAATTGCATCAATACGGTTTTTTCATTGATTTATTAATACAGTTAGATTTGAACTGAACTTAAAAATTTAATGACACTTCAACTCCGCCAAAACCTCCAACTCCGCCAGACGCGTATTCAGTACTTTTTTAACCACCGGCCGAGTCGGACGTTCAGAAAACATTCCGAAATGCCTTCCTGTGTAGTGAAACCGTATAAAAACCGTGCGGATAAAATTAACAAAAGATATGGTGTAACTTTCCACATGTAAGTGTTTATTTTTATTTGTTTACATAGCCTAAAATAATTATTATTTACATAAAGTTTTCTTCTTAAATAATAGCCAGCAGTCATTTTAGATGTAAAATTTATGAACGCTCCTCGTAAGGAACGGGCTAGTATTGTATACTGTTACTGTAACCCTATATATAGCTCATACCTTTTGCGGTGTGTGGGTGGATGCTTGCCGGCAGTCAAAGGGCTCTGATAGGTCGACCCGTGTAAGTGTGTTAAGGTGCGGAAACTTCGTGTCATTACTTTTCTAAATAATTTACTGTGCAAGGCAGATCTAAGTGTATTTTAAATCAATGAGTAGCGCAGATTGAGTAAAATTGCATGAATTATTATTAAAATGAATACTATTTATTTATTTAATTAAATTATAAGTATTTGAAAATAATAATTTTAAAATTTTTTTAATAAAAAATAACTTAATCACTTTTCTCGAAAATTATGGGTCAAATCAAATGAGCCGGGTTGGGGTCTAGTAGTATATTCGAGGACTCCGGATTAGAATCTCCAGGTTCGAATCCCACTTCGGCTCAACTTGTTTCCTGTTTTCTGGCACAGTTGTATCCGGCTATTTGAAAGCAGACCCAAAATTGAAAAATTAAGTATATCATAAGATTTCGAATGTTTCTTTTAAAAATAAAAAAACTTTTGGTTGTCTGTAAAGTCGGTTTACGGACGATAATTTTACGTTATAACGTCATAAGAAAACATTGATGAAAAATAGCACACTTTTATGAATTGAATTGATTTATTATTACTAAATTATCATTATTTTGTATAATACAAAGCAGGAGTTAACCAACATAAATTTCCCCTGAAAATATTAGCAATTACGTGGGTTCAGTCTTGCTACCTGCTGTGATGGGAAATTAAAATATCCTTTTAAAGGATCGGTCTGGTACTACCGAAAACATATTTACTTGGTCTGGAAGTGCACAATTTGGTGATTTCATTTCATTTTGGTGATGACAATTTCACTTTCACTTTGTAGCTTGTGTGCTGCTGCTGTCTCCCTTCTACTCGGACGCATCGGCCGATGGAGTGGAAGAGAGATAGATGCGTCACAAACCGAACGCTTAGGCCGATCGTGCCTCTCTATCGCTTTTTCCGCGCTCTCGCTTGCGCACTCGTGTGTGCAGCCGGCGTTCGTCGATTTATTAGACTTTCACGTCATAAAATAAAACATAAAATTTTATTCTACAATTTTATTCAAATTTTATTGTTTGTGCATCGAGTTTTGTTACATAGTGTATAAAAATCTAATTACTAGATACCTACATGACCTACATAGTGCGATATAAATATAGATATGTAAATATACCACACTCACACTGTCGACACGTAAAGTATGATATTATTCTTTACGGTCTAACTTAAGTTTTCAGTTTTCGATATTAAATAAGTTCCGTGTTTATGAATACCCCACTAAAACGAGGGGTGAATATGTAGCTACAAAGCAAAGTTAAACTTGCTATCATGATAATAAAATTATTACAACATTGTTCTTGAATAACGCTAGAAAATGTATAGTGAAAAGTATTTGATGCGCACTGTATACGGGACCGAAAACAGTACAGTTTCTTGTTCAGAAAACTGTAAAGTCTATCAAAAGACACGCTAAATATGTAAGTATAGTTATTATCGTATGTTTGCATACAAGAATTTGTTAGTACCTACAGCTAACAGTGTTAATATTTGATTTGTTTTTACGTTTTTAAAAACATTCAATATCCTAAAATTTTACATTTAAAAAAACATTAACTGTCAGGCATTGATTTATTAATACATTTAGATTTGAACTGAACCCAAAAAATGAATGGCACTTAAACTCCGCCAAAACCTCCAACTCCGCCAGACGCGTATTCAGTATTTCTTTAACCGCCGGCCGAGTCGGACGTTCAGATAACATTCCGAAATGCCTTCCTGTATAGTGAAATCGTGTAAAAACCGTACGATAAAATTAACAAAAAAGATGGTGTAACTTTCCACGTGTAAGTGTTTATTTATATTTGTTTACATAGCCTAAAATAATTATTATTCAAAGAATTTTTTCTTCTTCAATAAATAGCCAACAGCCCAGCCCGTCCACAAGAAAAAAAGGGCATTTTAGATGCATATGGTAAAATTCATGAACGCTCCTCGTAAGGAACGGGTTAGTATTATATATATAGCCCATACCTTTTGCGGTGTGTGGGCGGATGCTTGCCGCAGTCGAAGGGCCCTGATAGGTCGAACCCGTGTAAGTGTATTGAGGTGCGGAATCTTCGTGTCATTACTTTTTCTAAATAATTTACTCTGCAAGGCAGATCTAAGTGTATTATAAATCAATGCTGTCAGGTCAGCTAAGCGTCGCACTGACCATTCAATAATCCATACAGTTTTTGCTTTATACGGGACAGTTCGCAAACTGCACGAAAAACTGTACAGTTTTCTATCGAAGATGCGCTGGAACTGGCCGCAGATCGCTTGGTTTGTGGACAGGTTGTGGAATCCATGTGCTCCACATAGGAAGCGGATATGGAATGATGATGAACATACTTCAGACTATTAGCATGTTCTCAATTTAGGAACCTATGAGTAAATAAGTGGGTCTATATAGTAATAAATCATATAATATTATGTCAGGGCGGCCATTTCTCACAAATCAGGGATGTCAGCGGTCCTCTAGTTGTCTGTGCGTGACACGCCGCTAGATGGCACTAGCCGCTGTCACTGAGACGATGGTTTGATTCATGGCTTAATCTGACAGCTGGGACTCGAACCGGATTATTTATTATGCATCCAACTAACTACACAATACACACACGCTTGTGTGGACTAGTGGTGTCAAAAATGGACAAATCTGTTGAACCAATAAAAATTCAATGGTATAGCATTGTTCCTGTCCAGTGCCGAGATTACCAACATACCTACATCCCAGTTGTGACACGTGTGTGACGGTAATCGGTATATTATAAAAGAAATTTTACCAATGACTATACATTATATAGATGTAGTGTGCTCTTAATTAGGCTAGGTATAATAGTACTTGTACACTAAGCTACATAATAAGGTAACAATACTTTTACTTGCCCGTTTCTAACAAGGAGTGTTTTTTTAAAATTTTGCAATTTTAACGTCATGTTTGCAATGACGCTTTTTTGGAAGCGTTTTGTTAGATTTTTTTAAAAACTTATTTCATTGTGTAAACACTGACAATTTTTTTTTTTGTAAAATTGGTTTGTCTGCTGTTGAAACTAGCCACACACTTCGTCGGTAATGCCTCATCATATAAACTATCATCGGTGAATTTTAAAGAAATAAATTATAAAATATTTAATAATAATATAAATTTATTTGGATATTTAATTACAAGATAAGAAAATAATTAGGATTGTCATATGCAAAATATTAAAATATTTAAGGTCAAAAATCTTTTTTTTTCAAAATGTCTTTCTTACGTAGGATAAAAATTCCTTACATTTACTTGAGTATCATAACTGCCTACTTACGTATATAACCTATCCAAGTATTATACTTTTTTATTAAAAAATTACATAGCCTTAGGTATCACATTGACTGTATAAAAAATTTAAACAAGATTAGAAAAAACTTTTGATATTTCAAGAAATAAAATAACACTATTTCCTTTATATAAAAAATAAAGAAAAAAGCCACACTAACATGCATTATCATAGTTTGAATAATACATTGTATTACTTCAATTGCTGTTTAAAGCTTTTTTTCTTATATTTTATACAATGTTTAATATTTTAATAGAATTTAATTATGTTTACTTTGTTCATTGATTATTGTTTAACCATGCGCTTATATTTATGTTATATCTAATGCTCATATATTATCTTTTATGCTTATGTTTAACCTTACGTATTTTATCTTTTTACTTGTTACTCACGGATTATGCAAAATAGGTTTTTTGGTATTATTATTGAATAAACAAAAAAATAAACGTATGAATCTTGAAAAAAATGGCATGAAAATTCAAAATTGACTTAGTAAAATATTTTTTTTTTTCAAAAACTCCGAAATAATACATGATTCCAGATCATTTTTATGCCATTTACAACCTATTTTTTTTCCCAGAAAATAATAAATGCTTTAAGGAGAATAAATCACTTACAACTTACAATATACCTAATTTAACAAAATCGCGTATGACCCCTGAGACTCCTATCGCAGAACGCCATTTTAGATTTCGGATCCTTGAATTTTTGTATTTTCGCTTCTCCCTTTTCGTCCTTGCTGAGTTCGCCCATGTCCACAATGTCAGCACTTTCGCTCAGCTGCAGTGGCAGGAACATAATAGCTATCACCAGTCCGTAAGGAAGGGTCCTCTTCAGCTGATCCTTGAACACTGCCAAAGGATAGCATTTGGTGGCGTCACAGGATAGCTCCCGCAGACGGGAAGACAGAGATTCATAGTAGAGGTCGAGGAGCTCTTGGTAGTGGTGTTTTCTGTACTCTTCGGAAGTCGAGGTGAAGAGAAGGTGGATCACGTCCACTATGGGAGAACAGCGGTTCATGATCTGATAATCGATGAAGAAAACGTCGGTTGGAACTCCATCCTGAAAAGAAAAAAAATCAGATACGACCATGTTTTAGATTTCTTAACACTTTTTATAATTTGATCGGAGGTATGCAAAATTGATGAACATCCTACGGGTGTACTCGGCGGGGCTGATGGATGCGGGCCTGACGTGGGAGGAGGCGAGAGAGCTGGCTGGTGATAGGGTCTCCTGGAGGGATCTAGTGATGTCCACATGCTCCACATAGGAGCGAACGTGGCGAAAGAAGAAGAAGAAGAATGCAAAAACTCATACTAGTAAAAAATTTAAAAGTGTTTTCTCTATTAATCACTTGAGGACCAAAGCTTTTTTATTGAAATTTATAAAAGTAGTATAAAGCCCGCTATATATGGGACAGTTTACTACACAGTTTTCTGTGCAGTCTGAAAACGGTCCCCGTATAAAGCTAAAAACTGCATGGAAAAAACTGGGTGCTAGTGTCAGATTAAGCTGACATGACAGTCAATGTTTTTTATGTAAACGTTTTTAGTAGACATTGTTTATTGGTATGCTTTTAAATACGTAAAAAAAACAATAACATATTTTCATTATTAGCTAAATATACAATTTCCTGAGAGCAAACATTACGTTAATAACTTACAATCGCGTTTCAAAAAATACACATATTTAGCGTGTCTTTTGACAGAAGTTTGACAGACTGCACAGTTTTCTGAACCAGAGAACTGTGTAGTTTTCTGAACAAGAAACTGTCCCATATAAAGCGGGCTTAAGTATAATATTATACGTGTGTTTTCTTGAATTCGTGGAGATTTTATTCAAGAATCATAAAATTTAAATTTCTAAAAATATATGAAAAAGATTCCGTTAATTAGTGATGGAAAGATTGAGAACCCGGATCCGTTGTGGCATATTAATATATATAATATAAGAAGAATAGATATAATAAAACAGGAATAGATAGTTAAATTATTATTACATACAGAGTGCAGAGACTAAAAAATAGTAATCGTGAATGTCTACATGATTGAAAAAATAATAACTTAAGTCATCGGCCTTGTAGCCACATGAACTATGAACATAATAATAGAGATAGGAAATTACAATATAAACCTACATTATTATGTGTACATACAAACATGTATTTACAATTTAGCAACTGTGAACTTCATACCAACTTCTTTCAAGGCAAACTACTCTACACAAGTTTTTGTTTAAATTATTTATCATTATTGCAGCAAAAAAACATATTATTAGTTATTCAGGCTTTGATGGGTGTTTAAAAGAACTATAGTAATGTTAAAATTATATCCATAGCGTAATGGCTAAGACACTGGACCGGCGGTTTCAGGTTTGATTCCGGATGGGATCACGGAAATCAAAAGTGTGATTTTATCACGTATTTCTTTTCTTGGTAAGTTTAAAAAAATTCTGGTAAAAGTTATAAGCATAAACAATTGAAGAGTAATCTTCAGGCGTTTCCTAGTAGGTGATAGAATTCGGTTAGAATCTCATTTGCAATCATAAAGGTTTCTGCTAAAATGCTTAGCAATTTTCTCAAATGGATGACAGAGAGTGTTCACAATGTGAAAACGTCGCGCCATTTCACTGTTTTATATATACAAGTTATGATAAATGGCAGAATATGGATATTAAATACTAGGTGAAAAGGGGGAATGTTTGTAATACATCAAGTGGCCCACTTAACCCCAGCCAATGACAGGTCATAAGCCCTGGTAAACGCCCTAGATATCCATATCCCCTTCCAAACTTCTCGTTTCTGTTGAGATGTCTAATTATAAAAATGTAGTTAAATTAAAAATATCTATACCTTGTATTTGAAGAGCAAATTTGATATCCAAAAATCTCCGTGGCCCAAGACATCATAAGGAATCGCATTGTTTTCATGCGTGCGAGATGAAAATATATCTGAAAATTAGTTTTTGTAATCTTTCAGTTTATCCAAACAAAACTTATCATTCAACTCTGTCTCAGCTCTTGCCTTAGATTGGTTGATATAAGAATCCATTTCACTAGTATACCAAGGCTTCGAGTCTATAAACTCCGCTAGTTCTTATTATTTTGCTTGGTTCAGCTCTTTCAATGCAAACGAAAGTGCGTGAAAGTTTGCTAAATTCTTATACGCGAGATTAAGATGTTTATCATCTAGAGTTTCCTTACGATCAAGTAAATTGTAACCTTTGCCGATTAAGTCTTCCATTATAATAACTTCTTTCAAACGTTCTCCGTCAGCTTTATAACAGGTCATACAAATTTGTATTTCTCTTCTTCTGTTTTGATGTATTCGCTTTGGAACGCGTCTGAACGTTGGTATGACATGGTTGTAGGCGTAAACTTCGATAGTGAAAAATCTGTCTAGCGGGATCATATCCCTATCTACGCCTTGAGCCGGTGTTTTTGCAACAAAGCATTTTTCTTCTTCCTCTCCATTTTGCTTGACTCCTCCAGGATACTTTGACCTTTTTTTTTACAACTCCCATGTATTATATTTCCCCTTTCAGCTGCTCCGCTTGTAACCACTTCACAATTGGCGAATTTTTTATCCTCAATATATTGTTCTATGAATTCTTTTACTTTAGGATTCGTGATTTGATCTGCACTGTCGACGACATCCATATTGACTCGTGGTTGATGTAAGACTGAAATGTAATGTGAGATTTGGAACAGATTGTTTCAGGTAGTACTACCAAGTCACTACGACAGTCAAATTTAAACTATTAAGTGGTATCACGTGTAACAGGCTTTATTAGGCAAGTACTTAATAGTAAAGTAGGGGATACGCGGTCCAATTGCTACAGTTTTGGTTTGTACTGTCATAACTTTTAAATAATTAAATATAATACTTTTTTACATCACAGAAATTAGCTATAATTTCTTTGGTTATTTAGTAAACCAAAATATTAAAATTTTATATATATTTTTTTATATGTTAGGTTTATGATACATTTGTAATTTAAGTAATTTTTGTTATACACTTTTGTCAAATTAATTTGTTTAAATATGAAATATTTATATTTTTTTCCAAGTACGAATGTAACCAATTGCACCGTGTGTAGTAGGTCAATTTGGGTTGTTTTCCCCGATTAGCATGAATAGTCCTAGATATCCTGAAACGTTATAATATTTTTTAAGTTTATTTTTACAATTCCCAACGATAATAAACACAATGATCAAAAAATGTCGTTTTTCATTTAAATTGTATGTTTTAAAAACACGAAATTACGAGTAACTTTTAACGCCCGTTATTGGCTAATGAACGTCATTAACCGTCCATTATAAAAGGCGGGAAATTCATTATGATGTCAGCGCCCATATTGATGTGACGTCACACCGCAATTGCGCGCCAAACGGAGGATTTTTGCGAGCGATTTGAAAAAAGCGCTATTTCAAACCGCGCTAGAAAATTACAGTTACAATTTCATTACATTGCATAACAGGTAGCAAAAAAAAATACACACGATAAAAAAATTCTTCCCAAACAAAATATTTACAAAAAAGAGAGGACCTGCACGTCATAGAAAAAACTATTGCGTTCTAATTCCGATAATCAATACGAACGTAATAAAAACAATTCATTGAACATGTACTGTCAAGTACCTTTATAAAGTAAAAATAATCAGTGTGATACAATAAATTAGTTTTACTACACAAAAAAATTGTTTCATGCGTACCATCACTATGATGTTTTAAAATTATACATATTTACTGAACTTTTGTTTTATTAAAACGAAATACCATCACTATTTTGATAGTTTTAACATTCGGCCTCCTGTAACAATTGGCACACCTCTCCCCTGCTCTCATTCGTTTCAATAAACACATTATCTAACACACGGAGTATATTAACTTTTGTTCTTTCTGCAAATATTTAAAGATCTCTACCTAATCTTAATTTAAAAACGTTGCATGTAGTATCATCATTGCTAGACATTATTTTAAAAGTAATTTAAACAAATAGTTTTAAAAATCGGATGAAACAGTTTTTGAAAAAAAAATCAACTTCTTACTCATTTTTCTCGAAATACCCATGGGTTCAAATTCAACTCACAAATATAAGACGGCTAAAAATGTTATTAATGCAAAGTGTGCCTGGACGTAGAAGCCGAGGAAGGCCGAGAAAGACATGGCATGAACAAATTGAACAAGTACGACAATTTCTCTCAAAAGTGGTCATATAAAAAGTCGGAATAATCGGCGTGTGTGCTGTGAAATTATGTATGAATGTAGAGGAAGCGAAGGAAGTGTATCAAGGCAGAGTGGTATGGTGTTTTATCATCTCTGCTTACTCATACGGGGAAATGGCGTTATGATAACACTTAGTTAGTTTCTTATTTAAACTCCGTTGTATTAAACACGGTTTATTCACAGATATAATTAACAATGATAACGTCCTAGAGGCCCTAAAAACTAAGATGTGCGGTACCGTTCGCGACCTCTACGGGCCGATCGGACCTATACGGTGTATAGACACCACTAGAAGTTTCGCGGTGTTAGCGTGAAACACGGTGTATTACACTCGGACTGTTACTACCTCACGGAATACACTATTGAAATGCAACCTTTGAAAACAGTCCACAGGGTGAATTTCTGACGTTTTAACTTCTGTTAAACTTATTCCCCTGTTGGATTTTCGACCATGTTGTGATTGGAAGCGATTCCAAACGCTTTAACATCTATTCCTAACTATTTAGAACGCAGGGTATGAGCCTAACTACTAACTGCAACACTTTCCTGACTCGAACAGATGAAATAGTTCCTATTAAATTAATTCAGCATGTGGTTTAAACGCGTTACCGCGAATTACACTTTGGTTCGATTATCGACTGCTTGAAATTGAAAAATATCCATATTAGTTTTCTTTATTTTAATTAATATTTTGTATGTACGACTTTTTAAATTATTGACTACTCTTCTTATACACCTAATCCATATGATGCTGTACACAATGTGTATTAATAACGACATATCTTTTATTTTATATGATAATCATTGTACATATCTTCTTCTGAGCACAGATGCGCAAACACGCAACACAGCCAACACGCCACCTAGTAGAGAAGATATTCAACAACATAAATTATTTTTACGCACCATCTGTAATGTATAAATATGTAATGTCAAAAAAGGGACCTGCTTTGGTGCAGTTTAACTCACGATATGTATTCAATAAAAACATGACGACCAGTCTTATGCGTCTGCCAGTCCAGGTGGTATTGTATATAAATTATTTTTATATGAAATATTTACATTGATTTAAATATTTCTCATATTGATCCACACAAAATTCAAATACACACACTTATTTTTCATTACGAATTTTCTAAAAAATATACGCTTCCTAGGGTTAATTTAATAACAATACTTATTATCAAATTCCACCGTCTAAAGACTCCAGAACTTAAACCAATACATGTAAAGTGTGACGTAGATGTCTAGTGATGGCGTAGATGCCTATTGATGAGTACAGCAAACTCTGCTGTTGGCTAATGTACAAGACCATGCCATGATGCCGCTGCCAGAGTATTTAAAAGAGCTTTTGACATTCAGATGAACTAGAGCTGTAAGACGTCTCACACTTCGATCAAGCTTTATCTTACAGCTATAAGCAGGGGTTTTTAGTACCGATCCGTTAATCAGCGCAAGCACAAGATATGTGGAGAGAGCGCGCATTTCGCGGTTGCGGCCCTGTGGGCTTGGAATGCTCTCCCACCAAAGTGCGCAACTGTGAGAGTGAAGTCGATGTTCGAAAAGTAACCTTAAGACCTATAAATGTTCTCTTAAAAATCTTTGATTAATTTTGATAATGGTATTTTCTACTCAGAAATTGAGTTTCTACCTCACTTTAAATTTCCCGAGCCGTTAAATTCAATATTTGAAGCGCCCCTTGAGGTACAATTTTTACGCAAACGGTGCTATTATAAATTATCCATAATAATAAAAGTGTGTAGTGAGTGTACATAGTGGGGTAACTAGGCCCCTAAAACACGGCAGTATTTTTCAAGTATGTAATATCACTTCTCTGAAATACTTGTTTTCGATGGTCTATCTCAGGTTATTTTCGTTCCCCTATTATTGTTCATTATTATATTTATGTAGTTCAACCTCCTGGCTGTAAAGATATAAGTGCACCTTTTTGTTGTGTCCTTGCACCACTAGAGTTCTAAATGGTACACATCTAGTAGCTGAATGGTCTATAGTATTAGTAATACAGTCTGTCGTAATACTGTTTCTAGACTGGGGCAAAAGAAGTTTCATGTCGCCCTAATGTTCCACCATACATGTAACTACATGGTCTTAATGCATTTTACCATCTGTCAATTTTTTCTGGGCGCACTCACACCGCTACGTCTGTGGTCTTGTGGGTACTAAAGTCAAAATGGCGGCGGGGTGTGTAGGTGAATGGAAATAGTATGTGAGGTAATGTAGGATTGGGCTTATTACTTAGGACTTATTTTTTTTGGATAATGGGATCGGTTAGAGTCTTGTACATGTTTTGACTGTGAAATTTTTAGTAAAAATACAGGTGTAACAAAACTCAATGTATCAGAGCGGTAAAACCAGTGAATCAATCATAATTTTTTTAGTCGATGTTGTAACGTAAATTTTTTTTTTTTTAAAATGGAGTAGGTATTTTTTTTTCGATAAACTTTTCAAATTGCTATCGAATATAATTTATTTAGTCAAATTAATACTATTCATAAATTATAAAAAACCACAAACAGCATTTAATATGAATTTGTGCAATATTTTACTCAATGTGCCCTTACTTGTTAAAAGCTTTTATTATGGAAGAAAAAAAGATTGTTTTCAAGCTCAGATAAAAAAGTCATTATTCACATTCGGACTCACAACGTTAATGTAGATTCACCAATTTTTCGGGTTGTACTTCGAGTTTTTGTTACTCGTGTATAAATAATTTGTCGATAGAAAATTTGCTCAGAGAACTCTCACCATACTCACTAATAAAATTGTTAAAACGGAAATGAACTTGTTTTGTTGTTGTTTACATTTTTCAAAATTAGAACTTGGGTTCTGGCTTCATTAATGTTTGTATTTTTAATAATGGTGATAGTTGTTCCGTTTTATCAGGGATATCAGGATCTCTTCAACTTTTATGAGGAAAATCAATAAAATAACATCGGTGTTTTTAAAATATTTTATCCCTACCTTCAATTAGTATTTAATGCCTTACGAAAATTTAGAATTATTCGTTAGTGACTAATGAATAATTCGGTTATTTAAATAATCAAGTAGGTACATCGATTATGTTAATCGATCACGTTCATAACTATTAATAATCTAGTTTGAATTTTAACAGTAGGAAAAATTGCAATTTTGGGGTGAAAAATGACAGGTTTGGTGATAGGGGGAATTTGAGTAATCTTCTGATTCATTGTTTAATTGTTTTGTACGGAGTCAATATAAAAAAAATTAAAAAAATTATTCGTCATAAAACCAATTTTGTAATAATAATGTCAATAATTAAACTTTTTTTTCTGGTTTGAAGATTGAACAATTATACGAGACGCCACTGAAGTTACTGTCCATCTAGTTTAAAAACGTAGGAAATAAGTCGCCTTAGTGTGGGTAGTAAATGGAACTCTGGAAACATTTATATCTACAAAAAGAAAAGAAAAACTAAAAAAAACTGCATTTGGTTAGCCAGGTGCAGTGCATTTCTACTATTTGTTAGGCAAGTCAATATCGCCGTTCCGGAGAACAATGACGTAACTGCAAAAATTTGTCAAATGCAAATAAGTCAAATAGACAATTATCAGAAACCTTATCCCATACACAGGGGAACATCGACATACGTAACTGTAGTACCACTCAGGAATGCATGAGGGTAGTTGGCGTCAAGGTCGAAATCTTCATCTTTTTTAACCCTCGTTCAATGGAACTACGCGCCCTATGGTTCAGGTGTTGTTCAAGAGTGGACTTTTTCTGTCTCTGTGCCACAGTGACGTCAAGTGTAGTTTCTGACAAAAAACCAGGATTAATCTTCCACTCCGATCTTGATTTGTGATTTTTAGAGAGAAACAATGACATGACAAATGAAAGTTAAGTAATCGTTTTTTTACTCTCCTGCAAAATTGAAGTTTTTGCATTCATGTCACTGTTCTTTCCGGAACGGCGATATGAAATTTTACTGTTTTGAGCTACTTGGTCGGTCCAACGGGGCTAGACGCCACTTTAGGTAACTTTTTTGTTTAATTAAACCCACCACGGACAAGCAAGTGACCCGATGCGCGATCCACGAGACACGAGATTGTACCCAATGGGCGTTAAAACCAAAATTTTATGTGAATGTAGAAAAATAAAACAAAGAATCACAAAACCATCAGTGTAATCCGTTTGTCAATCGGATAATTAATAAGCGAGATACACACAACATTTATAGCGTTACATACAAAATCTTTACAAAAATCGAATTTCAAATTAGTGTATCCTGCACACAGGAAAAACCTTTACAACTCCTGCATCACACCTGTTCTCCTCTATGGCTGCGAATCGTGGCACCTAACCAGGGCCCAAGACAGCAGACTTCTGAGTGTTGAGAATAGGTGTCTTAGAAAATTTTTAGGTGTGCAGTGGTTTGACTTTGTAAGGAACACAGAGGTGAGGCTACTGTCATCCGGCGAAGGCGTTTCGGCTGGCTAGGCCATATACTACGTGCGCCTCCCGAGAGCCTTAACCATGCTTGCCTATTTTACAAGGGATCAGGTTCTCGGCGTCCTGGTCGTCCACTGTTGACAATTCGTCGGCAGTTTGCGTCTGAGCTGCGGGACGCGGACTTGACTTGGCAGGATGCGCGGGAGCTAGCGGCCGATCGCTTGGCCTGGAGGCAGTTTGTGGACTCCATATGCTCCACATAGGGAGCGGATATGGTATGATGATAAAGAACCCAATTATGTTGAAATTATGATAGAAATTGTAAAAACGTGTAATGATTGGGAGGTACATGTTTTTTTTTAAAAAACCCCAGGCGTTATTGATAAAGCTGTGTTGTAAAGAAAATGCTCAAACAAACATAAGCAAAGTAAGCCAACGAAGCGGTTCACTTATCTTAATAATCTTCAGGCAAATATTTCACACGCGCCTTAATTATTAGTAGCCTTTGTGAAATTGTACATTCCCCTAATTGTTCGTGTGCTGAATACAGGATGTTCCACAAAAAAACAGAGATAAATTAAAAAAATCTTCCTTCCTTATCCTTATTCGCACCTAATACTGCATAGGGCACTGTATTAGTAGTACGCCGACCGCATTAGTTGATCATTCGTTACATCAAGGCAATGTTATTTAATCTTAAGTTCACTTTATACGGGACAGAAAACTGTTCTGTTTCGTATAAGGCGAAAACAGTATGAAATATTGAATGAATGCTGACCTGACAGTGTGACAGTAAATCTTTTTTATGAAAACGTTAAAGTAGACATTAATAGACGAATGATTTTAAAAACGTAAAAAACAAAAAATTCATTTACATTATTAGCTATATTACATACGTTTCCGTGAATTTTTTCCTATTAATATCGCATTTGTATGTAATATTTTGAAAAAATATTTTATATAGATCCGCCAGGAATCGAACCCTTGACCTCATGCAGTGTAACCGCACTAAAGCGGATTATTTCGAGTTGCTTACTTATAACTAACTAACTAACTAACCATCACGCCATTTCCCCGTAGGAGTAGGCAGAGAGGATAGAACGCCATACCACTGTCCTGACATACGTCCTTTGCTTCATCTACGTTCATACATCTTTTCATGCACATACGCCGATTATTCCGACTTTTCACATGTCTACTTTCAAGTACTTGTCGTACTTGGTCATGCCATGTTTCTCGGCATTCCTCGGCTTCTACATCCAGGCACACTTGCATTTAGACTTCTTTTAGCCGTTCTTTCATCACTCATTCGCCCCACATGACCAAACCAACGTAAAAGCCCTTTCTTAATTGGTCGATAATGCTTATCTCAGCCTTGCACTCTGCTCTAATTTCGACATTTGTACACCTGTCATACATAGTATTACCACACATTTGCCTGAGAGATCGCATTTCATTATTTATTACTTATTTAGTTATTTAAAACTCATGTACAATCACATAGCAAGTGCACAAGGGCAGGCTTATTGCCTTTAAAAAGTGTATAATTTATGGATCATCCTATGTACAATAAATATTCCGTTATAATCGTGAGTGTTGCCATTCCGCGGAATTAACTTGCCAACAATATTAATGGAGAAATATATTAGAGGGACTTTATCGCTCTGGCCTCAGTAACAACAGTGACAATTTTGGTTCATATTACAATAATATGTAGTTTTCATTCGTGTCTTACTTACCGGACACGGAACTTATAGAAACTTGTATTAAAATATCAGTTATTTATCCGTTTTAAAAGAAAATCTTTAAAAAAATATTCATATTGTTTATTTGTGTAGAAATCTCAGTACTTTAGTAATGAGGGAATCCACTGTTTTCTAAAGTATTTTTTTATCTATAAACGTACTATTTAACTAACCAAAAAAAACATATTTAATTTTTTTTTATAAGTTATTGATGAAGATACGATTTTTTAAAGTAGCACATTTCTAATACCGCGCCAAATACTTCTATGTACTAAGTGCGTCATTTTTGCAGAAGTGACGTCATAAAACGGGCGGCTAACGACATGGCACGGCTAACATATTTCTCCAGCCAATAACAAAACTGTCAAAAATCTATGCAAAAGATTTCTCCAGCCAACTGTCAGTTAAACTGTCAACAGCTGTTCTAGGGAGAGTGAATGGCGGCCATCTTTAAAAACGGAAACGGAAAACACTACACTTAGATACAAGGAGTGACGTCATTGTTTAAGATTTTGAAATGAATGCTATTTTCAACATTTTTTATTTATTTTTGGGTAAATTATTGAGATATTTCATCCGACTTCAAAATTTTTAAATATTCGCGTCTACACGAAAGCGTTTTTTAAAATTCAATTCCGGGTAGCAGTGGATTTACTCATTGCCCTAGTCTGCTCAAGTTACAGACAATATTATAGTCTACCGCTACAAGCTTAGTTAGACAGTATCTTACAAGCTTAGGTTAGACAGTATTAATTGTAAAGCGCCTTTGAGGTGATTTTTTACAAAAAAATGGCGCCATATAAGAGTCCCGATTATTATTTTATTATTATTGAACCTTTTGAATGTATAAATTATTAAAACTTTGTAGTAAACTTAGTAAAAATAATGCACCATTATAAAATTATAGTATTTACTTTTCTATTTGGAAAGTTATGTTAGCATAACAAACTAAAATATTATTACGTTCAATACTACCAACAAAATTTATAATATTTATGTGCCTTTATTGGTAAGAGAAAAGTTATGTAAATTCATATTTACATAACTAACATTTAAACTAAAATCAACGTTTTTAACGGAGAACGCCTGAACTATTTCAATGGACCAATATAATATAAGATATAGAGGCCTATATATTAAGGCAATTGTACTACAATGTGTTATGTATAATACTACAATGCCCTGAGTCGACACGGACTATCTAGTGAGTCGGGGCTAGATCATTGGCATGGGTCTCTACTGATTGAGTCGCCATCCCATTATTGTGATTATATTAAATGTAATAAATGTAATAAATGAATAAAAAATAAATAAAGGATGATTACGTTATTTGTAAATTGAAAAAAAAAAAACAAACAATTAATTAATTTGTATTTATAACCGCTTATACTTTTTGACACTTATTTTATGGCAGTTCTGGTGACAAGTATTTTTGATGCAAAACCTAATAAAATTAAATGTGAAGTCCAAAAATAATAAATGCCTTTGTTCATATTAATGACGATGTAAGTTAGAACTTCAACTTTTTTTCAAACAACTGAAACAATTTATTTTTATCCTTTCCTTTCCATACATCGAATTACAGTGTAGATACTATCAGTTCAGTGTTTCCATTCTAGTAAATGTATTTACAGTGAGCACAATCTAAATATGTTATATTTTACACTTTATATAGTATATTGCGTTGCAGTTTTTCGTAAAGTTTTCCACGCTTTTACAAAATGAAATTTATTTGGAATTAAACTAGTTTGCGATCCGTCATTGAAAATAAAATCACAGTGCAACGAATAAAAACATTATGCGTTGAAAATAAATTAGTCGCAAAAAAACCATTCGTATAAATAAATCTTATTCTAAGTAATTAAATAATCTAGCTATTTGCACAGTTTTCCATCAATGGGCCGTTAATCAGCCGCCCCGCAAAACAACGTAGCGCCAAAGGTGAAATAAAAAAGTGTATAATTACCTCCATTATTGCTGAATTATGCCTCTGATAAAGAAGGCTATTTCGCGCTGCTTTGGGAACGGAGTCATAAATACTGCATTTACATCACTACCAGTTACGTTGCTCTGGTATTTTTACGTTCCAAGAGGAGTTTTGTTTAGTATGGAACTTGAATAATTTTGTTCAAAGAACTAAGAAAATCACAATGATTTGGGTCCAAGAGAGTCTGAACTTATATATATTTCCTATTAATTCAGTTTTTACAAAACAAAAATTATTGGAATATAAATTAAACTACAAGAAGTAAAGTTATACTTAATTAATACTCAATCTCTTATTTTGAAAAAATGCTTTTACTTTCGACAGCACTATAAGATCAAAATCCAGTGATAGAAAATACGTATCGAGTTATTATGCTTGATTATTATGCTCTCATAGAGCTCTCCAAAGTTTCTGTTTTTTTGACACTTGTGGATTCCTGCAACTTACAAGAGTTGCGTTGATGTATCTTTTTAAGTATATCACAAAATAATGTAATAAGATAATAAAAAATTCGTACCAACTTGAAAACGGAAGCTTACGTTTTTTATCTTTAAAAGATTTAGGAAAGCAATATTGTTTAAATGAAAACTTAATTTAATTTAATATATGATATATTCATCATAATATATTAAATTTAAATTTACCTAGGAAAACGTGACCCTTACGCAGTGACTAATATTTTCCCCTTTTTATAACAGATTACTAACTCGATTATCAAGCATGTTTTTAGGGCTACCTTAATTAATTATAGTTAATCTCATCCATGTCTAGGGCACTACGTTATTCTACCTTGCAATTTGGTTGGTTTCACTTAAATAAAATATATCTTAGAAGAGAGATATGTCATACCATAATTTTATTATTTATTATTTTTTAACGACGGTTGTTGAATAACATTATTAAATAATATAAATAGAACTAGCTATAGATCTGTCCATCCGTTCAAAACAACTCGTTAGTAGTTGTATGGATGTACTCAGCGGAGCTGATGAATGCGGGCCTGACGTGGGAGGAGGCGAGAGAGCTGGCTGGCAAAAGGGTCTCCTGGAGGGATCTAAAGATGTCCACATGCTCCACATAGAAGTGAACGTGGTGAAGACAAAAAAGTGGTACTGACAGTTAAAAATACTCAAAGTGGATCGTAACAAAGAGTTTTATTAGTAACGTCAAAACATGTTTCATTGAAGGAGAGCCACGAAGTAAGTTTTAATTTAAATTATGTACTTAAAATATATTTCTTTTGCATTGGTTTTATTTAACAAGGAATATCGGAACCATGTAGTGCGATTTTCGCACAATTGAAAATTTCGTGTGTGATTTTGCATCTGGCAATAGAAGAATGAAAGTTCTGGCATTTTTACGGTGTGTAATACATATATATACGAAGATACATGATGCAGCACACTGTACACTTGCATTATACTGTATTATGTATATTGCCCGTAGCAAATTACTTCGTCCATTAAGCATCCGGTTCGCGGTCCTGCCTCGGCGGCAAACATTAACCGTTGCGGTGTTTTGCGCAACGACCGATATCTTCCCCGGGAAAATTTTATTACTTAAGATAATTTTTAGGAATAAATTTACCAATTTGATAGCAGCTTCCCATTTCCTAGGGTTTTATTGCAATGCATATTTAAAAAATAATTTTTCTTTTTTATAGGAAAACGCATAGCGAAGGAACACAGTTAAGGAAAAATTCTTATAAATACAATTTTCAACGTGTTCAATAACTGCATCGTTTACTATCGGAATTGTACCAAATAAGTATCAAATTTTTGAGTTTATACCACTATTCACATGATTTTGGTTTCTTTTTACGTAAATTAAATTCCCAGTAAATAAAAATTAAAGTAAAAAATATTAAAAGGTTACAATATAATTAGGCATGACCTTTTTCTGGGAATATTTCTTATCAGAAAAATTCTTTTGATATATTTATTCTGAGCACGATTTTGAGCACGCGCCCTTAGCTATAACAAATAGCTCTCAAGGGATGTAAAATATAAAATTTCACCTTTGACTTTGTGAATATTAATTTCTTACACAGTTATCTAGGGCCAACACATCTACACGGAAACCGGTATAATTTTATAAGCCCTACATTAAATCGGTACTAAAAATAAAATGTTGTCATATTATGTAAAATGGTTCATAAATCAAACTTTAAAATTGAAAAGTTTTGCTTGTTAGTTATTTTGTCCACGTGAAGTTTTTAGTAAAATAAGTGGATAATGGGCATCTAGATATATATCTAAAAAAAACATAACTTCACTGTCTATAGATGGCATATCCAACTCAAAGGTGGATGTGTTTCGAACATGTAGCATATAAGGAAAATGAAAAATATTAGCTGGTGTGGATATTCGCTAATAAGCGGAATGGGAAATGTTGTAATACGTCAAGTGGCCACTTAACGTATTCAATGACATGTCACAAGCCCTGTAAACGCTTGAATATGCATATTCCAGAGTAAAAAAAAATCTGCTTCATCTCTGTAGAGATATAAAAAAATAATATACCTATGATCAAGTACAACAAATAGTTGATAGTGGTTATGTGAAAAGTCGGAAATAATCGACGTGCGTGCATGAGAAGATGTATGAATGGTGGAGGAAGCAAAAGAAGAGTGCCAGGACAGAGTGGTGTGGCGTTCTATCCTCTCTGTCTACCCCTTTGGCGAAATGGCGTGATGGTTAGTTAGTTAGTTAATATATCTACACCCTAGAGTTATTTTTCCAATGTACTACAGGACAAGTGATTTATGTCTTAGGTAAGAAAAATTTTTTAACCAAGTTTTGATGTAAGTAGCGCCTAAAATAGAAAAAAGCACATAGCCATTTCTTTGGTTCTATTAATCAACTATATGTTCAGTACGTTCCTTTTTGTGCACTTAGGAGACGGGTGCTTTTTAAGCATCCGTTTGCGGTCAATCGGATTTTATAAGCTCCGTTTTTAAATATTTTCTTTAAATGGAATTATTTGAATTTGATTTTTTTCAGTTTCATAAATTACAAATATTCATTACAAAAAATTACTACTACTACTACTACTCTCCCTTATCCGCACCCAAAAGTGCATAGGGCACTGCATTAATACACAAGTGCAGCTAATCTTGATCATTTGTTACACGAAGGCACGATGATCAGTCTTACGCTTCAGCGCCAGTCCTAGGTATCACATGTGAATTTTTTTAATGTGAAAAACACATTCAAATGAATTTTTCATATAGACCTTCATCAGGAATCGAACCCGCGACCTCATGCATGGCAGCACAACGCGCTACCGTTTACACCACGAGACGGGCCCTCAAAAAAAAATTGCCTACCCCCATAAGTACGTTTTTGCCAACGCCAAGGAGTGATATTAACAATACAGTATTATGACACCTACGAGTTTTCAGGTTTTCTAGTGCAGTGTCCTTCGCACTAATAGATGCGAATTTGTAAAAAGAGGAGTATTTCGACTCTCCATAACATATACAATTGAGAGAAAAATAAATAATAATGCAGGCAATATAATAATATTGCACCCTTTTTGCTCCACTGTCGAGTAAATAGTTTTATAACATTTTTTTGAACGTATACAAATACTTGTAGACAAATTACTGGATTATACCCATGCTGGGCTGATATTATAGAAAATATTTACTGGTAAAATATAAAAGTAAACAAAATTGGAGAGACATCTTCAGGCGTCTTCTAGTAAGTAATAACGTTTGATAGAGCCTTTCCTTCACCAATAAAGATAGATTGCCAAAAATGCTTAACAATCTTCTCAACATATGTCACTAGAGAGAAAAACTGTCGTAAAACCAACTCAAATGTGGATACTTCGGTACAAACTCAACATATTTAGTAGTTTAAACAAAATTTGTCATATAAATTTGTCAGTTGTTGGGCGGAAAGAGGGGAATGTTGTAGTACATCAAGTGGCTACTTAACCCAGCCAATGACAGATCATAAGCCCCGTAAACGCCTAGTTAACCCACATCGTTTCCCATGATTTCTCAGTCTCTGTTTGGACTCGATCAATAAGTTTTAGTAACTTTTTGAAACAAAATGCGCAGTTGATTTACCCCCTTTAAAAAAATAGGTTCACCACCTTACTTTCTAATATTTAATTTAGGGAGTACGGCAGCGCGGCGTGACCGATTAACCTTTATGGATAACGTTAACAATACTGCATGTGCCTGTGGCTTGGCTTTTAATATCACCCGTAGCTCTAAGTATGCAGCAGGTACTATCATTGAACAAAACTGATGATTACTAGCTTTCACATTACCACAATTTTTAATGTGACCCATCAATTTTTTGTATTAAAGGAAAATTAAACTAAGAAAAATAATTATATCGCTAATTAATTTACATGTGATTTTCATATTAATCCTCGCCGTAACCCACGGTGCAAAATCTCACTAAATATTTGATATCTCCGTAAATAAACAAACCAATACAGGATATTGGTTATAATCCTCTCTCTCGTATGTGCAGAGAGTACAATGTAATACACAGGGACAGCACTGAAGGTATGGACATCTTCGGAAGCGCCGTAGATGGGTTCAAGAGAAGGTTGTCCTTGAGATATTTGTGATTACTTTTGCTTTTATATGTGTGTTATATTTACTTAAGCATTGTGTGAATGTCACATTTTCATAAACATTATGTTTTGGTCATTCGGCAATTGGTCTACCTAGTTATATTTTTATCTTTTTTTGTATTATATTTAGTATCCTTTTATCTGTTATTGTTCCGTAACAAAATAAAATAAACACACTCAAAATGTTGTTTATAACAAAATTAAAATTAAAATTTTTCGCAAATCTTCAATTAAACCTTTTTACACCGGAATTTTTTTTTGATACATATAAGAATTGTAGGTAACTTAAAAAATATTTTTTACCTGCATGTTTCAGAAATTTCATACGAACATCGTGTATTTTACAGTAAACAGAGGACTTTATAATTTTTTTAATGCGTTTTTAAGCTTTAAAAAAATTTAAATGAGTTATTATGACAGACAAATATACTAACTATACAATGATAATAAAAACATTTATATAATAAATACAATTGTAAAAGTTATGAATCAACATTTTGTATGGATAACCCGAGGTTTCATCACCGGGTGCCGTGGATGCCGTGGTTATTATTTCATGAGTGACACCTTGGTCTAAAGAGTAAGAATGATCATCTTACCTTCATGTAATAAAATTATCGAAATACACAGCACTTGGAGTATTTATACAGTGCCCTATGCTTCATTAGCTGCGGAATAAGAGAAAAAGTATTAGTAGTGCACAAAACACATCAATTTGATTAATTTAAGAACATTCTTCTAAGATTTAAAGCGGCCCAAAAACTTAAATATTTAAATATAACGCACTAACCACTTCACCACGAGATAGATATGTACTTATAATTATCATAATAGTAATGAAAAAAAAAATTTAGCTAAAAAAATGGTTGTTACGTTCGCTTTTGAAATAAAATGGCCAACAAAGTAGCTACTGAGCATCTCTAAATTATGCAGCTACCTGCTGCACTTGCAATTAACAGATTGATAATTTACATAAAATGCTTGTGAATGTTGTGCAAAATTCCAGAGGGAAAACCTGGAACAAACAAATAATATTCTGGAAAATATTTTTATCCAGAACACGTTTTATCTGGAGGTAGGTACTAGGCACATATTTATGAATGTGTTTGTGTGTAAAATCTACAGAAAGCTTATAAAAATGAACAGCACACAATACGTTGCAAACCAATGATGAGATTTACCATAACTTATTAGTTTTTCGGATAAAAATAGATTTTTATCGCGTTTTAATTTACGTTTACATTGAAAAAATAACCTAGATTATTACATTGGTTTGACTTTGTAAGGAACACAGAGGTGAGGCAACGGACACAGCAACCCTTGGTATCTACTGTCATCCGGCGAAGGCGTTTCGGCTGGCCGGGCCATATACTACGTACGCCTCCCGAGAGCCTTAACCATGCTTGCCTATTTTACAAGGCATCAGGTTCTCGGCGTCCCGGTCGTCCACTGTTGACAATTCGTCGGCAGTTTGCGTCAGAGCTGCGGGGCGTGGACTTGACTTGGGAGGATGCGCAAGAGCTGGCGGCCGATCGCTTGGCCTGGTGGCGGTTTGTGGATTCCATATGCTCCACATAGGGAGCGGATATGGTATAATGAATAATTACAAAAAGCTGTACATAAGAAACTGAACAGTTTTCTGTCCCGTTTAAAGTGCACATAAATTTATTTAATTTTTACTATTCAATATTATTGTTTGGTTGGTGTCAACTAACAAATTTAATTAGTATACGAGTGCCTGGTCGAGTTACCCGTAGTAATGCACTATTTTACTGTAGCCAATCATCGACCAATTACAGTGCTAACTCACCGATACGAATAATGCACGCACTGGCTAACAAATACACTAACAATATTGATGTTTTTTACTCAAATCTAGTGCATTTTAGGAAACAGTGTCTGGATGCTATCTCTGGCGGTAATGAATAGCTACCTACTGTGTAATCATTTAAAAATGTCTATGTAAAAGCCCTTTGGGCGTAAAAACAATAATATAAATAAAAACAAATAAATAAATTAGAAATTTAGTCTGTGATGTATATATATTTTTTGTAAATAGGGAAAAACAATATTTGATATCTCTACGGGATTTAATTCAGGTCTGAAAGGGATCTAATCAGTTGAATCTATATCTGTGGTCTCGGATTGAGAGATGGATTGAAGATGAGAACAAATGGACTCGCTGTAACCAAATCCATTCCCAGCATCTCATCTTAATCCATTGTTTGGTAGCTCCCCCATCACTGGAGGATTATCATCCCCTAAGGGTATCAGATGACGGTTGTCTTTGTGTCTTTCTGTCATTCAAACCTTAATTGCATGAAACTGGATCGTAGCCAAACTCTGGTCAATATTGTCAGCGGATAATTATGCACACAAGTTATTTTTCTAGAAGTTTTCTTCTTTTGGTAATATTAAGTGCTGTTAATGACTGTTTGTTGCAGAAGTGTTTGTGAAAAAGGAAATTTCTGCTTTCTAATTTACCCAGTAGGTATTATTACCCCCAGTAAGTATTGCCAGCAGATTATATTAACTATGCACACCAAGTTTCTTTTCTGTGGTGGAACTAACGTGTTTTTTTGTTAGACGATTAAGTGCTGTGAACGACAGTTTGTTACAGAATTATTTGGGAAAAAGAAAGATTAAAATGTATTATCTTTCAAACACCAAGTTTTTATTTTTGTGGCTTTCTATTTTTATCACAATGATAGTATTTGCTGTAATTACGTAAAGGGTAGTTAATTCTTAATTTAATGACTTTACTAAAAGGCACACAGTGTACCTAGGTGCGGTATATTGAAATTTTTTGCAATATATATTTTCAAATAATTTTTTTATGCACAATTCAAAGCGTGATTCTGACCATTGATCGTATTGTCTTTATGCAAAGATGTTGATGTTTTTTTGACGTGATAACGTCTAATAAATCGATGAACGCCGGCTGCACACACAAAAAAAGCATGACTCATTGTCACGTTCCGCCTGAGCCGAGTGTGCAAGCGAGAGCGCGGAACAAGCGATAGATAGGCACGATCGGCCTAAGCGTTCGGTTTGTGACGCATCTATCTCTCTTCCACTCTATCGGCCGATGCGACCGAGTAGAAGGGAGACAGCAGCAGCACACAAGCTACAAAGTGAAAGTGAAATTAACGAGTGCAAAAAAATGATAATTTATGGAAAAAACTCCAACTAGCTTTGTATTAGACAAAATAATGATAATTCAGTAATAATAATTCAATTCAATTCATAAAAAAGTGCTATTTTTCATCAATGTTTTTTTATGACGTTATCACGTAAAATTATCGTCCGTAAACCGACTTTACAGACAACCAAAAGTTTTTTTAAAGTAGGTAATAAATTATCAAGATAATACTGCTACTACTCCTGATTTCCCTAATCCGCACCCAATGATGCATAGGGCACTGCATACGTACGCCAAGTGCAGTGTATCTTGATAATTTAATTACATGAAGGTAGGATGATCCGTCACAGATGATCCAAGGTATCACACATGAAATATGAATATGAACAGTGCGCCTCGGAGCATGGTGGTAGCGCATTTGGCTACCAAGCACGAGGCCGCGGGTTCGATTCCCGTAGGAGGTCAACATGAAATATGTATTTACACATATGAAATATTTTATCCCATCGGGAATCGATCCCGCGACTTGATACATAATTGCCCAACGCGCTTTCCACTACAGGAAGATATAAGATATTCGAGACAGGCGAATCAAATTAATCTAGATTACGAAAAAGAGGAGCGAGACTAATTAGACATAATCTAAAATTAATTAAAATTATTATCGACGGCTGAAAGTAAAAAGTTACTAAGCGACATAATGTGCGCAAGGGAAAATGATACCAAGCGACATAGTAATATCATGTCACTTGGTAATATTTTTCTTTGCACGTGTTATGTCGCTTAGTAACTTTTTACTTTCCACCGCCGTATGCACCTTTACACTTTCCATTTAATTTTCCGATTAAGATAATAACGAACGTTTGCCTAATTTAAATTAAGATTTAAATTATCAAAACTCGAGTGACAGACAATCGAAAAAACTTATCTAGTCTAAGCCATTCGGATTTTAAAATTATAGGTAGCTTCTTTTTCGAGTAATTTAAAAAGAATTATCTCATCTTAATTCTTGAAAGTTCTCCAGCTAATTAAAATTAAACCATCGAATAATTAATAAGAAGATTGAACTAATTTTATTAACAAGATAGGAATAATGAAAAAATGTTAATTGAATATTTTATCGCGTTTCCGATCTCAGAAATTACTAAATGTAAAAAAAAAACATTTTAGCCTTGTTTGAGTAGGAAGATAATTAGAAAAAAAGAAAATTTCAACGTGTCTGAACGTTTTTTTAATTTAAAATTATTTAAGTACCCATAAGGGCTGTTTTTTTAAACATCCAGCGAGGTAATTCCTCCGATGTATCAGTAGGTACTTTTTTTGTTAATTAAATACTCTATGTACCATAAGGTTCAAATAACGGAATGAATTTTCAACATTATGAATGTGTACATTATCATCATACCATATCCGCTTCCTATGTGTAGCATATGGATTCCATAAATTGACTCCAGCCCAAGCGATCGGCCGCCAGCCCATCCTCCCAAGTCAAGTGCACGTCCCGCAGCTCTGGCGCAAACTGCCGACTGAATTGAATTGAATATGTACAATCATCATTATGTCAGCCCGTGAAGGTCCACTGCTGGACATAGGCCTTTCCCTGCCTCCACTCCTCTCGATCCTGCGCCGTCCCCATTCACCGCCTTCCTGCAAACTTCTTGATAAATACTCGGTTATACCCATTAAGTGCTTGTATCAATTATTATTAATATCCCGCCCTTGAAATAATTATGGTGATAAATAACAGGGACGAGAAGTTTGAAAGGGAATATGTATATACAGGCGTTAACAGGGCTTATGACATGTCATTGGCTGGGTTAAGTGGCCATTTGATGTATTACAACATTCCCCATTTTACCTAGTATTATAAAACAGCGCGGCCAGTAAAATAGCGCGACGCTTCACATATGAACACTCATCCATTGAGAAAATTTGCTAAGCATTTTACCCAGCCAATGAAAGGTCATAAGCCCTGTAAGCGCTTGGATATCCATATTCCCTTCCAAACTTCTCGTCTCTGTTGAGATGTCAAATTGTAATTTAATGCTAGCCCGTAATGGTCGAACTCCTGTTTTGTCCACAAATGTTTGGACACAGTAAAAATTTTGTTAATAAATAACAGGGTTTTTGTTAGTTATCAGCTGGGTTATGTTAAGGGGTTGAAAATGTCAAAATATGACAGGCGGAAGTGGCCATAAACTATATTTACGCCTAGACATTCGTTTCCTAGGCTTCTCTATCTCTGTTGAGATGTCGATAGTGAATTCTGTTAATTAATTTTGTAGATTGTTTATAAAACCGGCCCTAAGAGTTTCGTTTGAAATTTATTAAAAATTATTCATTCAACAATGCTTCTTTTAAAATTCCCAGTGGGCTGGTCGAACCATTCACATTCAAATGGAAACTAATTTCTCTTCCGTAGCACGAATTCTAAATAATCAATTAAGAAATAATTAATAATTCAATAAAAATTATTCATTACCCTTAAGTGAAACTTTATTAAATAAAACAGATTGAAACCTTAATTTTGATTACTGATATTTTAAAACCTATAATTATCTATCTGTGGGAACCATTCGTTCAAAGTTCAAATGGAATTCAGCTTCGTCAGTTATTACTACACTAGTAGGTAATTCCTAGAAAATCATAAGCTGACACTGCGATTCACACAGGCAGTATTCCCCTTATATCCCTTCCAAATTTCTTGTCTTGTAAATATGTCGATATTGTAATTTTAACGGTTGTGGCTCATTATTATAGTGGTAGAGTCTAAAACACTGGATATGGATTTCTAGGTTCTAATCTCATCCCAGCATAACTCATTTTCTGCTTACTGGCACAATTATTTCCAACTAAACGCAGCCTCCAAATTAAAATATTTGGGTATATTATAAGAACTCAAATGTTTATTTTTATTATTACCTGGTACACCTCCAATGTTATTAATTTATTTGACCAATTAGCGCTTTCTCCCTTTTACGGACTTCAAACAAGCCCATAACAGGGTGAAAGTGCTAACTGGTCGAATAAAAAAAAGTGGAAGCCTACCAAGTATTTTTTTAAAACTTGTATTAGTTATATTCAAATAATTCAATCATGGCATTTCACCAAGTAATGTCAGCATAAATATTAACCAAATTAAATTTCCTTTGAATTAAAAAAAAAGTAATCATAATTAAAACGCATTTTACGACAGTGATATAAAAAAAAAAAAAAAAAAAATTACTACAAAATACTTAACCGATCTCTGGTTTTTCTACTAATTTATTTTAACGTAAATAATTTACTTGACGAAAATGTCTTTTATTACATTTTTTGGTAAAAGCATGAAAATCCTCTACCATAATGAAACCTTCTTAGTTTTCTGAGGTAAGATCCTATTGCTAATGATAATTGCTAAACTTTTAAATTCTCAGTGCAATTAGGGAAACATTAAATTTATTTTACTTGGTAGCATTCCTACACATAAATAAAAATACAAAAAGTCTGAATTCCATATTAGTTAACATTATGGTTTTTGCTAAGGAAATTGTAGGTTCCTTGTAATAGCATTAATTTATTTAAAAGGTAGTTTGATAATATTATAACAACCCTCATTTTCAATTCTGCATCAATGCTTTTAAAGTAAGTTAAAACATTTAAAATACGAGTACACTTTAAATGGTTTCATAAAATCTACTTGTGCAAATTTAAGAAAGCAGTTGCTAGTTCATTATTCTTATAAATAATGTTGCAGAGTGGTTTACAACTAGGTAATATAAAACAATGACATACCTAATAATAATAAAACAATATCAATGACAAACCCCATACAAATGTATCAATGGTAAAACTCCGTTGTTAATAATTTTTAGTATTTATGTATTTTTGTCCAGGTTGCTCAGCACTATAAAGCTTTATTTTTAATAGACTTAGAAATCTGAAACCTTGCGTTTGTCAATTATTCCACAAAATCACTAATTTTAAAATAAATTTGCCTGCATCCAAATTTAGTTTTTTTTTGTCTATTTTTGTTTTTTGCAAGTGTCTAATATCTGATACCGACAATAATGATAATATGAATAAGTGGTTAATCCTTAATATCTAGAAATTTACTTGTACGAGTACAGGACGTTAATTGTATCACTCCTCTAACAACACTTTAAATTATAAATATAGACGTTTAAGTTTTATGATACCCATTGTCATATGTATAAGACGAATAACAACAACAGACCACATACATTGCCCGACTGCGACACGGTACAAATTCCTCACAATTAAACACACTAAAAACTACACTCATACATTCAGCCCTGAAGATGGACACTGCAATGTGCTCCGAAACGTCGGCAACACAAAGCCCACAAACACGGCATAATAACCCAGAAAAACACTATCTGTATTCTGAAGGCCGTGAAAACCTACGAACCTTAACAACAACAGAAGTCATAATTCCTTTCTTAATTAATCTGTTCAATATTTGTACTAAGCTTTTGTTTACTCTCTCGTGTCAATTGAAAAGAGCTTAAAGCTGCTCACACAGGCGCCATAGTCCGCTCCAAGTACACAGACTAAAATGATTTTCTAATAAGCCTTCGGTTACATAATAACACGTAATCCAGGCGGGCATCTGGGAACAAAGCTTTAGTTTCTGTGAATAGAGAAGACTTAGTCATTGTTTGCCCTCCTATGGCAAATATTTAAGTCGATTAAGTTGCCCTTTCAACCAAACGATGAATCCGCCGAATAAAGGAGTATTATAATTCCAATTCAGTAACCAAATACGCCAATGAACTGAGCCGGACTGGCTTAAGGCTTTGTCAACCTTTCAGACTATGAAAGTAGAGCTTTCGTGGAAAGACGCGGATTAACGACATGTCGATGGAGGTAGTTTAGTTACGTTTAGTAATTAATGAAATTACTTATACTTGCTTTCTGAAGATTTTGAAAAGTAATATTTCATAAATGTAAGAAGCTCTCGTGTGGTAGTTATAATTAAATGATAGTCCGGATTGATGGATATAAAGCTTAGGGAAAATTATCGTATATAACTACCTATATCAAACTATTTTGTAGGTAAACACGCAGACTTTTTTTTTTTAAATACAAGCAACCCTCACTTTTCTTTTTCTTTTTCAATTCATTTATCTGTAAGTTATTTCACAGAAAGTTTGCTTTTTAAAGATATTGATTCATGATATTTTTATTTTGTTATTGTGTTTTTTTAATAGTATGTAAATACTTTAAGCCGAGAAAAAATAATAATTCTTTTACATCATTAAATTTAATATATTATTTTCGATGAAAGACTAACAAACTGACAGCAGTAAATCCACAAGTTGCTTAAATATTATATTATTATGTATACTTAAAATAAAAAAATATGGATAATACATAATATATTATATTATAGAAAATGGCATTATGTTACACTAAGGATATGAACAGAAAAAAATACTCCATCCTTTTCTACTCGAAGCTAACCGCATATCATCTAATAATATTATGACGTCACAAGTAGTTTATCGTGTCGGTAATCCCCTTATAAAGTCTACCTAGTTTTCATAAGTTCTAGCGAAAGCCCGCTGCTTCAATGCGGTTTTTAGATGTCGTGTCCTTACGTCATTATTACGTCATAACTGCATTAAAAGACAAGACGGTATCTCAAACTGAAACTATTTAACGTTTGGTGTAAAAAATTCAATAAATAATTTTTGAATTATTTATTTACATGTGATCTTTATATAAATATTTCATTAGTGATATCTTGGACTGGTACTGATGCGTAAGACTGACCATCCTATACGTAATTAAAAAAAATGACAATATACTATGCGCTTGATGTACTAACGACTGTGCCCTATGCACCATTGGGTGCGGATAAGGGAAAGAAATAGTAGTTTAAAAAAACAATGTTTTTCGACAATACAGCACAATTTTTAACAGTAAGAGATTGTTTTTTTACTATAAATGAAATCTCATTTTAAAGACTTTTCATTAATTCGTATAATAAATTAATGCTATTTTCAAAGATGGTTAAGTGGCTTGTACTTGAAAATAAGGATTGGATAGAAATTACCGAACACAATTTTTTTAACGTTAGAAATTGGGTAATGATCCATAAAAATATAGGCAAATATTCTCCTTTACATTCTTATGTCGCTTGTGCCAGTCTGGTTTTCAGGCCGTCGATAAATTGACGTTCGCTCGTACATAAAATTTCAATGAATTTCATCTTTATGGGAGCGACTGTGAGCCTTATTACACGCCCTTAACAATGGTGTCAAAGAGGAATTTTAATAGCCTTTATAGCCCATTATCGCATGCCGACTTGCGACATTCTCGCTAAGCTTTTCCGCAAGAAAATGCGATGGGATTCTCGATTTCATTTTTAAAAAGGATGCTAAAAAATATGAAATGTGTTATTAAACGATTTGGTACCCAAAAACTACATACTAACTCGGGTCGAGGGTCCGTTTCCCGACGGGATCGATACAAAAATTACTTATTTGAGGTGATTTTTCACACAAGAATATTTCATACGTGTTACCTTGAACTACGCTGAAGCGTAAGACTGATCGTCTTGCTTCTACGTAACAAATCATCAAGATTCGCTGCACCGGGTAAGGGAAAGTAAGAATGTATGATTACCGTATATGTACATATCCAACCGAGCAATTATTTGCTGATGCTAAGGTACTTACAGTTCGGCAATTATATGTTAAGTCATGCTTAGTGAAATTTTGGAGTATTGACAAGAGCGGAACGTAAAAAAACATGAACACTCACTTTGCCTCCAATATAAATGATTTACTTCCTAAAAGAAAAACAACGATAGCGCAGCGCCACTTCACATTTATTGAACCTAAGATTTATAACCAAATGGACACACAAACCAAATTATTAACCGACTTCTCCAAGTACAGGGTCGGTGTCGTTAGTTGGATAAGTCTAATGGGTCGTATATATATTGAAAATGCCTGCAAAAATATAGTTTTGTAATTATTAAAATTTTGTATGCTGTAAATTATAAATTTGTGAAATCAAACTAATGTGTAATACAACAATGCCCTGACTCGACACGGACTATCTAGTGAGTCGGGGCCAGATCATTGGCATGGGTCTCTACTAATTGAGTCGCCATCCCATTATTGTGATTATTATTGTGAAATATAATAAATAATAAATAAATAAAATAATAATGATGATATTATATTCGGTAAGTCTCCGGAGAAATAATTGTAATACAAACCTTTATAAGTGAATTTGAAATAAATACGGTCTTGAAAATGATAATTTATAATTTTTTTTATCTACTTAATTTAAAAAAAAAATCCTTTCGTTTCCTTTACAGTTATTATGAAACACATACCTAGTTCACATCTCATCATTTCTTTTTTCGCATTACACCAGTTGTCTCTTACATAGTTAACTATTCATTTTCAAGGTCACATTTACCCCAAAAGCACATAAATGCAAGTGTGCCTGGATGTAGAAGCCGAGGAAGGCCAAAGACATGGCATGACCAAGTACGACAAGTACTTGAATGTGGACATGTGAAAAATCGGCGTATGTGCATTAGAAGATGTATGAATGTAGAGGAAGCAAAGGAAGTATGTCAGGACAGAGTGGTATGGCGTTCTATCCTCTCTGCCTACTCTTACGGGGAAATGGCGTGATGGTTAGTTAGTAAGTTAGTTAAAATAATAAAAAGTGAATAATATTATTGTACCTGCTTTCGTATTAAATAATCATATGTAAGCGGCTAGCGGGAAATTAACATGGGTGTCTGATTGATATTTTTCTTAAATGTTCACTAATCACAACCATAAATAACTAACTAACTAACCATCACGCCTTTTCAGGCAGAGAGGATAGAACGCCACACCACTCTGTCCTGGCACACTTCCTTTGCTTCTTCCTCATTCATACATCTTCTCATGCACGCACGTCGATTATTCCGACTTTTCACATGACCACTTTCAAGTATTTGTTGTACTTGATCATGCCATGACTTGTAAACTTCTAATTCCACGACTTCTACAAACAGACACACTCGCATCGTAAATCCTCTAAGCCGTTCTTTCATCGTTCATTTGGTCCACATTATCGAGCAATAAATCTTTTCGGAAATATGTAGTAAATAAAATATCTTATAGAAATAACATTTTTTAAATATTGATTGTTTTTGAGGTTAGTTCGTAGAACTCCATTTTTATTTAGGTAAAAAATTGTATTTAATTAAAACACAAAGAGTTCTTACACAGGTTTTTTATTTAAAAAAACACTTTGTCGTCGACGCGTTTCGTCTTATTAGGACATTTCAAAACACTGATTAAAATTAATACAAGAATCTTCTTATATACTAACAAAAATTGCAATATATTTTACAGGTAGAAAGGGGGGAGGGGGTCAGGGGGTCATTAGTATTCTACCTGTAAAATATAATGCAATTTTTTGTTAGTATATAAGAAGATTCTTGTATTAATTT
>JAGVSP010001952.1:0-83211 GCA_022494985.1 Micrasema minimum
GATTTTGCATTTTTTGCTTACGGCGCGGCGCCTTTTCGTAAATTAGTATCAAATGCATTGTAATAATTAATATTATATCTATACTGTACATTGCATGTAGTACATACATGTAAATGCACCAACATACTTTACCAAGGTGCAATCAATTCAGAGAGAACTAAAAATATTATTAAGATCTTTGAATGCATAAAAATCTGCCTGCAGCAAATTATTGAATGGAACAACAAACCGATAAAGTATAGAGATAAAAATAAATAAATAGATACACTTATATGTTTAAACTGGGTAGGTACTCGTAATGTTTATAGGTTAGAGAGGTAGAGTATTGGGTAGCTATTCGGAAAAGCATTTTCTTTTGTGAGGGTGCCAATTAGTACACTGTTGTTATTGTGACACTCGCATCATCTGTCTTTGCTCACTACAGATTACCTATTACTATTATTATCGGTGATAGTAAGTTGCACAGCTAATAGACCGGTTAGATAAATAATATATTATGTAGATGGGTACCCAATGAAGACAAAAGTCGTGGAATTGCACTACCTAAGTATGGTTTTATATAATGAATTTGCTTTAAAAACTTGAAAAGTGTCTTTGGGTATAATCAAGGAGGTTATGTAGGTATGCACTATATTACCTTATTTTAAATTACTGACTTTGATAGTTGTTTGAAACCATAAAACAATATGCTATTTATATCAGTTTCAGCAAAGCAAAAGCTTTTTATCTTAGACTAGAAAAAATACACCCTGAACTCGTTTGGTTTAGTTTTGAACGTATTGGGCATATTTTTAACATAAGAAAATTCTCAAAAACTTCGATCTTCCTCCATCATAAATTATTTTTCTTAGCAATATAAACAGAAACGCTCTGATTGGTTGGGTATCAGCTTAATATAGTGTAGGTGTTCATAAACATACATAAAGATTTCCGCATATATGTTTTTATGACTTCTTTTTAGGTATCTTTTTCTACACTGCATTATACATGTAACTACTAAGACATTAGGATAAGCCAATATGGAAAACAAGTGCTCCAATTGGTTGGGGATCTACTAGGTCACAAGTGCCAAATGTACCATACTATCCTCTTATATAATTCTCTTATATATTTTTTTGCAAATATCCTTGTGTTGAACATAATAAGATCTCAGCTTAGAATGATTTTATGACTTCAGATTTCTTCTCATTATCTGAGACTAAGACCTTAGGATACTAAGAAAACTTGAACATTAGGTAATATCTTATATTTATACTGTTATGTCACTAGGAGATCAGAATAAATATTTATTATTTATTTACATATGTAAGAATCTAGAATACACCAAGTCATCAGTAAAATTAACTGTCAATATTCAATGTCACATAAACCACACATCATAGAACGTGGTTATATTATTGTCTTATAATGGATTTTCATTATATTTGTTGTGTTGCTAATGGTTATTTATGAGGTACGCTAGGTAATCTATGCAAATAAATAAATCATTTTAAGATTATTACAATGTATGAATAGGCATCAATCAATGAATATTAATTTGTTGTGTGCGTAATTTTAAGAATAGCATTTTGTGTGTGTAGCGCCCTCGTGAAGAGGCGGTTACGTCTCGAAGCAGTGCAAAACGTCTCCTTGAGACTTTTAAACATTTTTCATTAATTTCATTTTCCTAGCCTTTTCTCTTCAACCTCAATTCCATTTCCCGAAGTCATAAATACAACTCAAATGAGTGGTATTTACAAACTTGTAAATGTATCGCGACCAATTAGCGTTTCCACCCTTTGATGGTCAGCTTCAGACTAGTCGATATGTTCAATGTAAGCTTTATTTGTGCGGATGTTACATATTAATTTGTCTGTCCACCGAACAAGGTAACTATAATAAACAAGGGGGTTGGTTGAAAGATAATGAATAATCGTTAAGTTTAAAAGTAAACAAATAAGTTGTATGTTACGCAGGTTATATAATTTTCTTTTTCGCAATGCTTTAAGGGGGAGGCATTCAGAAAATGCTGACATTTTTAATCACCCGTTTATTGTGGTCCACTTCTCCCTGGGCGGTCCCTCGTTTCTCGTGCTAAATGCCAATTCTGTGACACCGCGTTCCCGTTCATACTGACTCCTCTACATGCTTCATACTAAACCGCTTCTAGATATCCTCTCAAAGGTGATGTGTGACGGTTCGCTGTATAAATAAATAACTCTCAGTGCACGGTGCACCAAAAACATCACAGAATAATAAAATACAGCCTTCTTTCGATAATTTGGAGCTCAAGAGCATTGCGATCACCAACAAATCTACATGTAGATAGATATATTGTAGTTGTGATGCGCGTATATTACGGTAATCGGTAAAATCTCTTTGATAAATTTACGCGTCACAACTGCGATATATCTACATGTCATGTAGACGTGTAACGGGTGATGGCGCAGTGGTAGCGTGGCGGTCATTGAATCTAGAGATCGCCAGTTCGATTCCCCACTCCGACACGGCTTGAATCCTATTTTCAAACACAAGCCGCATAGATTTCATTGAAAATAGTACTAACAAACATCATAAGAGTTCATAGATATGTGTGTGTGCCAGAGGGTGTGTGTGAGGGCGACAGACACGAGAAGTATGTACGCGTGTGTGTATGGAGTACGTCTGCGGTGTGCCTCATTCCTAGTGAGGGCATAGTGCTGCCAACATTGCTATTCTTTAATAAACCCGATGTCAACGTCAGTTTACTTCCATTGTTTTTAGCCCCCCGATAAATACATTACAATAATAGTTCAGATCCTAAGGATTTGAATGTACACCGTGTACTAATAGGAACTCGGGCGGTGGCGGTGTTCAAATTGAGATCTCTCGAAGCACGACGATCGTGAACACAATCATTGTCATTATCTCTGTGCAAACTTTAAAGTAGATCTTTACATTTCAACCTCTGAGGTGTTGCCACCCCCTTTAAAAGCGATAATTTTATCGAAGAATACCCAATGCCATTTGGCGGTTTATGGTCAGCAAAAATCTTAATAAATAAATAGCAAATAATGCCATTTCATCCACGTAAGGTATCGTTTATCGTAAGGTTAGATGTAGACAATCTTCAGTGGCCAATTTGTAGAGTAAACACACGAAACTCTGTTTTTTTTTTCAAGTTTACATACATTTCGAAGATTATAAACAAAATATAGATAAAATCAACGAAAACGCATGGGTAACCGAAGATAGCCCAATACATCTACATTACTGCCTCTTATACAAACATAAAGGACCCGCTTATTTGACCTTACTATACGACAATTTGGCGGTTTATGGTCAGTTAAAATTCTGATATGTGGTACCTTGGACTGGCACTGAAGCGTAAGACTTCTCTTTCATGATCATCTTGCCTTCGTGTAATAAGTTAGATATTATAGATTGCAATTGGTGTACCAATTCAGTGCGGATAAAAGAAATCAAAATTCTTTGTTTGCATTTTAAAAAGACCGTTGTGTAAAGTTCTTGGAAATTCGCGAATGGGTTGGTTATATTCATACGCCTTTCTTTTAAAAGAAACTTTATTATGTCTTTGCTAAGATATTTATAAAATTCTTGAATGGTGTTCATTCTTATGTCACTGCTATGTTTTGCACTGTACATTTCTCTTTGCATTATTCCTATTCGTGGAAGTGCTCTTATCAGTTTGGTATTTGTGCAAATTTACATAATGCAGAACGTTGCATCGTTTATTTGTTCTGATTCACCTGATTTGCTGTTCAAACATGACGTGTTGACATTATTATTCTGGCTCTGGTGCGACTAATGGTGACCTGGGGACATTTTGTACACAGGTAGTTAGATATCTAGACACTAGTACCTTAGTACCATTCTAGTAGGTACCTTCCTTCAACACTGACACGCGGCTAAAGAAAATGCATGAAAGCTTCCATTGGGGCAAATACCAATCAAATACGTAAATAAATACATATAAAATAAAAATAATAAAAATAATAAAATAATAATAAAAAATAATAAAATAATAATAAAATAATATAGATAGCCTAAAGCCTCATTACTAGAATTATACTTTTTCGGGAGAGGCGTTTTAGTGATTTTTTTATTTTTTTTTTATTTTATTTTTCAGCAGCGCTAAAATCTATCAAGGGTATAGATTTTAACCACACTTGAACGAGAGTGTTCACAGGTGAAGCGTCGCGCCATTTCACTGTATATATACAATTTATGATAATTGGCAGATATGGATATCAAATACTAGGTGAAATGGGGAATGTTGTAATACATCAAGTGGCTACTTAACCCAGCCAATGATAGGTCATAAGCCCTGTAAACGCCTAGATGTCCATATTCCCTTCCAAACTTCTAGTCTCTGTTAAGATATCAAATTGAAAAAAATTGCATTGAAAAATTTATTATATGAAATAAAAAAAGAATCCTTTTAGCCGTTATTTCATCATTCATTCGCCCGAACCATCGTAAAAGACCTTTCTTAATATTGCCGATTATGCTTATCTCAGCCTTGCATTCTGCTCTAATTTCGACACTAGGGCACCTATCATGCATGGTTTTTTTCTCCACACATTCGCCTGAGAGATCGCGATGGATTTACGATGCGAGTGTGTCTGGTTGTAGAAGTCAAGGAAGTCCGAGAATGACATGGCATGATCAAGTACAACTAATACTTGAAAGTGGTCATGTGAAAAGTCGGAATGATCGACGTGCGTCCATGAGAAGATGTATGAATGTGGAGGAAGCAAGGGAAGTGTGCCAGGACAGTGTGGTGGACAGGGATTCTATCCTCTCTGTCTACCCTTACGGGGAAATGGCGTGACGGTTAGTTCGTTAAAAAATAATAATTTAAGTTTAAATCGACAAGTAGTAAAATTTTCTATGACTATAACCATTCCTCACTAAGGTTCATTTTATACGTACTTTGCCGTTCATGCAAATGCAGATAAATTCGCAAAACAAGTGGGGTATGTGTGTAGGTATATCGATTTCATTTACAATGTTAACCCATTCCGAAATCGCACTTTATACGGGACAGAAAACTGTAGAGTTTCTTGTGCAGTTTGCAAACTGTCCCGTATAAAGCGAAAACTGCATGGAATATTTAATGGTCGGCGCGACATTTGGCTTACCTTACAGTTAATGTTTTTTATGTAAACGTTTATGTAGATATTGATATATTTAACGCTTTTAAAATATAAAAAACAATATTTACATTACTAGCTTTATTAACAATTTCTGTGTGCAAATACTCGTATACGATAATAACTTTAAAAATACACATATTTAGTTTGTCTTTTGACAGACTGTACAGTTTTTTGAACAAGAAACTGCACAATAAACTTTACGTGATATTTGAATTATGCACGAATGTAATATTAGATTAGCTCTGAAGAATTGCAATGCTGCACTTGGGTGGGTCATGTAGATTGTAGATTGATGCTACTTTACATAGTCGTCTAATGATATCGAGTGAATGCTTTCAAGATGATATCAAACTGATGCAAAACACTTCTTGCGTAAATCTAACGATTCCTATGCAGTCCGATGCGGTACTAGTCGTAAAATAATGTAGCAAACATGCCAACTCGTAAACGTGATGAATGACCATCATTGAAGATGTGGAATAATAAAGACGAAGATCAACTTTTATACATTATGTAGTATAGGTACTTCTACTTTCCTTTATCGGGACCCAATGGTGCATAGGGCACTGCATTAGTACACCAAGTAAAGTGAATCTTGATTACTGAATAGATGGAAATAGGTAGGTAAGTCATACCGCATTCTCCGCACATGTTTACTAGTTAATTATCTCAAAAATGATAAGTATTCCATAAAATTAACATAAACCAGATACGATGTTACAATTAACATTCCTTGCAAATATTTACTTCCAATAAGTGCAGAATTGCATCGCAAACTGAGAGCTAATAGCTAAAAGCGCTCTAGACTAACTTATTAATAAAGATTATTCCGTATCATGCATCGTTTACATGGGCAATTTGTAGGCGCATTGAGTGGTCTTCGGTCGACAGTATTTATCATCGTCATACCTATCCGCTCTCTATGTGGAATATATGGATTCCACAACCCGTAATTCTGAAACCGTGAATTCACGACCCGTAATTCTGGCCTAAACTGCCGACGAATAGTCAGCAGTGAATCTCCTGGACGCAATAAATCTGTAAAATCTATATGGCCTAGCCAGGCGAAATGTCCGTTGCTTTTCTTACACCGAGAATTCTTCTGAGATACCTATGATTCTGCAGTTTTGGGCTCTAGTGAGTGAGCGACAATTCAAAATGAAAAACTTGCATGTTTCTCTGAAATTCATATATTTATTTTGTTGTATTCTTACGTTAACATATAATTTTTTTTATAAACTTGAAGAAAAATGCACGGAAGTAGAAAAATAATTGTTTTTTAAATCGACCGAATATTCCCATCTAAAGAAGGCTTAATAGTATTTTCCGATTTATTGCCAAGAGATTTGCATGAAATTGATATAATATTCGCGATTTGATTTATTAACTTGTATTAAAATCATAATAATTTATTATCGCTGCGATTTTCAATCGTTCGCGGATTTATAATTGGAAATTACACTTTGATTTTCTGGCTTTTATGCTGGAATGCAGAAACGTTTAATTATTAATTTTACGGAGATTTTATGTCTTGCTAACCCTCATTGAATGTCTTTTATTGCGAGGGCAAACAGTACCTAGTTATTATTATAAAAGGATGGAAACTCTATAATTTTTTTACTGTGTCGCAGGTAATGTTTTTTACATTTTAATACATGATCACTGCTTGACATATTCGTAGTTCTCCCCTTGCAACCTCTACTCCTCCCGGCCCTCATCCACCGTCTTTTTGTCCGCCCGTCTCGATTATGGACGTCAGGAAGCGGACGTAGGAATAGGTATTTAAATATTTTCGCGATATTAAAATGAAAAAATATACATATGTTAGATTTCAAAATTTTTCTAAAATGTAGCATTTCATAAATATATATAATATATATTATGTCATCATATATTTTGCAACGTACCTATACCTAAACTGAACTTAAGTCTTTCCCAGGAAAACCTTTTTTTTTCATTTCTGATTAAAATGTTAAATCAGTAAAATATACGTTTCCACCAGACAGACCTGTGATGTGTTTAAAAATAATGAGTTTGAAGAAAAAAATGCCCAAATAATATTCCTGAGTTGTAACGGAAAGGAAAAAATAATTCCTTGTCTTAGTAAAATATACTTAGGTAATGCCGACTTATGTTTAATTGTTATAGTTTTATTAGGCACTGTTGTTAGTTGTTATATGTAGACCACATTAAATTATATTTCGAGTCGTATATGCATTCACCTTGAAGATCAATAATAGAACATTGATTTCTTATAAAATCTGTAATATCATTAGAATATGTGTGTCATATCAATAATCGTTTATCATTTTGCATAACGAAGATGTCAATGGAACAAACCTTTAACTGCACTATGACGTGAATCGTGAGGACATCAATGCATCATCAAACTGATGCATGCTGGTGCAAGTAAAACATTTTCAACACACTACTCGTGGATCCGCAACGATGATACTCTCTGGTAACTTCGTCCGAACGAGGATCGGAATATGGAAGGACTTATCAGAGCTGGACTCAACAGGGGCGGGAAGCGACGATGAAGGACCACCAGGGGGCGAAGTATCCTGGAACACTCTGGAAACACCATGTTGAACAGACGCGGTGGGACACAAAACAAGGGGCGCAGCGCACTATAAACTCACTTTCACTGAGAAGGATTCGGGAGTTGGTTGCTGGGAAGCTTGGAGATGGATTATAAGTATGACGAGGGGATTTTGGTGAAAAAGAACGAAGGAAGATCAAGTATTTGAGTTCACGAGAAGGATGGATGTTGCGAGGTCAGAGTTATGTTGCTGCGCTGAGCGGATTTTCGAGACTGACACGGTGTTGGAAATAGGTGACAAAAACGGATGGAATGGATGAAGGTAGGGAATAAATTTTGGAAGGAATCCGAACTACCTATCACCAGAGAGTACCATAAATGGCCAAACCAACTCGCGTAATACAATTTACACTTTTAAATAATATCATACCAACTTAAATGGTACAAATCAAGCGTGGACATAATATAATAACTTAAAGGGATTATTTTTAAATCCAAATAACCAAATTTTAAACAGTTAGGTACCAATTAAGAATTTTAAAAACTTCTAAAAAACATATCCTCGGCAGAACCATAATAAAATATAACAAATCAGGTTATGCCGCAGATACAAATAAACTTCTTATCTATGTAATTCAATGTTTGTAGCAATCGCTTTGTAGTTTTTAATTCAATTATGAAATAAAACAAACTTTAATAAAAATAACTTTTTTATCTCATAGCTTCTAAGGTACCTACCATAAATTATGTATGAAATCTTTAAATCCTTTTGGAAAGATTAAATTTGAGGAATGTTGACAGTAATATTTTCACATTTTTGCTACAAGGGTGAAGTGAGAAAAATAAACCCTAAAAATAGTGTATCCAAGGCTTGTCCTAATATCAAGAGAATGATTTGTTTCAGCTGGTGAAGGAAAATGCGCGGCAAAGCCTGGTGAGTGTGGCACCCTGAGGCAGTTGGCCTGCTCCAGAGCTGACAGCATCAACCATCACACCCTGGAGGCCAGCTCCCTGGTGTGCGGCTCCAATGGAGTAACCTACAGGTCGTACGAGCACCTCCACTGCGCAACAGCCAACGATAGATGTGAGTATATTATACTATACTATACATTACTATTATATACTGAAAAAAATCACTGTAAATTTGGGCCAGCTCCTTGAGCAGGTTGGGGTGAATGTGTTTATGACAATCTTAGAGCCGAGACAGTGATTTTTTTAAATTTTTTATTTTTTTTTAAGAAATCTATGCAATCTTATGATATTTGCACATATTTCAATTTGTAAATACTATTTTCAATAAAGCCTAAGCGGCTTGTGCTTGAAAATAGGAATCGAGTGATAGGAGCAATGAAAGCATTTGGTAGCTTATTTAACCTTCTTTTCTTCCGCTTTTTCCAGTTTAAAACTGAATCTATTAAATTTCGCGGATTAGCTTTAAAAAATCAAATGCTCAGTCAGCAAAAGTCACGTTACACTTTCGACTCCAAATATGATGTAGATTCACCAGTTTTCGTGTTGTACTACAAGTTTTCTTATACCATGTATATAATTATGTAATAAAAATAATTTTAAACTTCTAAATTGAAAAAATTTACATTTTCAAAGTCGTTTATTTGCTGCAGCAAGTGGGTAATTACATTACTTTTGTATGTACGTAAGCATGCGTTGACAACATTGATTCAAGTCTACTCTTGATACCTCAAACTTGATGCAAGTCTGTAGCAAATTTATGTTGCTATCTGGGCTTATATTGGTCTACAATCTACACACATATTGGTAAATAATAAATCATTGGTAAGCATTAATTTCATGTAATAATTTTTTCAGACTTAGAAGCAGTGAGTACGGGCCGGTGCACTCGGGCATATGATCCTTGTCTCCTCACAATGAAGCCATTGATAGGAAGAGGAGAGCCAGTTTGCGGAACGGACAACAAATGAATAGAGAATGACATAATACATCATGTAACTACTTTTGAAACCTAGTAAAACTGGTCATAAGCCCTGTGAACGCATAAGCATCCATATTCTTTTCCAAACTTCTCGTTTCTGTTGAGATGTTAATACTCTAAAAGCAAAAAAATTGTTAAAAAGTCATTTTAACTAACTGCTGCAATGACATAATATCATATTTATGTTATTTATTTGTAAAACACATAGGTACTGCATATTATGTTTACGTTGCCACAACCTTGTAATATCTTGAAAAATTATCAAGGCAATGTGCATTATCCCAGATGCAACCACAGATGACAATATACCGCATCTCGGTAATTAATACAATCATGAAGATCACAATAGCCGCATTTGTGGTCTGATCACTTTATTATTCAATTGTGGGTGATCTAGTAATTCCAACATGCAGTATTCATTATTTAAACGCAGTGAATGTTATTATGTCATGCAGCTGTGATTAATTACACTAAGTGAAGAGATTACTTCCTTAGATAAATACAAGTGCTTCTAAGCCCTATGTTTTTTGTAGAAAAGCATAGATCGATGACTCTGTCGTGAAAGATTATGTTTATTTCAAGTGTTTTTCTCTTTTATCTTCTTAGCTGTACCTCTTGTTGCATAGGCCACTGCCAAGTGCAGTATGTCTTGGTAGGATGATAGTCATCTTTCGGTGCCAATCCAAGATAATAACATTTATATAAAATGTATTTTAATTAGTGAAAATTACTTATAAAATATGTTTATTTTCATTTCCATCGAGTTGCTCTTTGCTAGGCTTTTAAAATAATGATTAAATTGGTTAGTTTGATTTATTGTTATACATTGGACTGGTGCTGAAGTGTAAGACTGATCATGTGATCATATCTTGCATTTACGTAACAAATTATCAAGATTCACTGCACTTGGTGTACCAATAGAGTGCCCTATGCACCACGAGTGGATAGTGGAAGTTGTAGATTTTATACATTTATCTTAGAATGTAGCGATGATAAAAATTCAACATTTTATTTTTAAATTCAAGAGAAGAAGAAAAAATTGTTTTTATGATGCGAGTACATTAAATAACATGAATATTGTTGTAAAAAAATCAAACCATGAAATAAATTCTCAAATCTTAATTTACCAATTTATTGTTACAGATCTCAAATTCAAGCATGATGGGCCGTGCCTTTGATGTAAAACCAGAGGACGTGTATATATAACAAGAGTGGAGATCATTCCACGAGATGAAAGTAAATTTGTATGATAAACCTGTATGTAACATTGAATACTAAGATAGTTTTAAGTTTAGACGAAGCAACTAATGTACGTATCGGATTATTTGTAACCAACGTTCCCTCGGAACAAGTTCAAATTTGCTTTAATTCATACTACTTCTATAAAATTCAAATATAAATTTGAGAAATGTAGAAAAAAAAGAAATCTCTACACAAATTTTATAAATGAGTGATTAAAATCAGAATTACCTACTTATAACACTCTTTGCCTTTTGAGGATAAAGTATTTGTATATATATTGTTATATATATGTGTTTTGTTTTATATTTTTGGATGTCATAACGCACTATAAATACTATACTTAGTGTAGGTCTTAATTGGTTAAAAATGAACTGAAAATACCACATTATAGCTCACATCGATCACCACATTACTGTCTCAGAAACATGCTTGTATCTATTTCCTATGCCGAGATATTAAATTTAATAAAATACAATTTCAATGAAACAGTACTGAAATAAAAACAGTTTTTGCGATTTTCCAAGTCTACTTTTTGAGTTAGAGCAGTTTAGAGTTCACAATGCGATATATAAATTAATAATATAGAGACTAAAAACTTTTTTTAAAAATTGTATTCCAAGTGATTCCAACTTTCCATATTTTATTCAAAAGAATCCAATTGAAAATTTTCAAAACTGGGTGATCAAATTTGATTTGAAATAGTGCCATCATTTTAATACTTTTTTTTTAAAACCACTAGTAGTTGAAAAGTACAAATTAATTCTGATAAAATATTGTAATATATCAATATTCGGTTTGAAGAAAACGGTGTGGTGATATCTTATTTTTTATATTATGTTGATATAAAATTTGTATAAAACTACTCACCAACTTTTCTGTCAACGGTTTAAGTCGGTGAGTGGTTTTATACAAATTTTGATTTAAAATAATATTAAAATTTTAGTCCACAAAGTTAATACTATGAATATGAACATAATAATATCTTATTTTTATATTAATTTCTTTGATAGTGTTATAAAATTTTGGTTGAAAAGTACAAAATTACTTATCATAATTTTCTTGCCCATGAATATTATGATTTTTATATCCTAAAATCCACTGCCATAAATTGTTAGCTTTTCTTTGAATTGAGTTTTTAGGACTCTATAATGAAAAGTGCTATCAAAATAAAGATATCTTATTTTAATGAAAACTATAATTTTTAATGCCAGACCCATATTTTATAATATTTATGTACAGTACAGTACATATAGTTTAAATGCAAAATATTTATTTTGATCAATTTAATTTCTGTTTAAAGTATGTTATTATTAATTTAGAAATTATATGTGTGATATTCAGGATTGAAAATAATCATAATCAAAGACCATTAGTGAACTAATATTTATATGTAGATGTTATAATAATTATTTAAATGTTTAATAATAGATGTATTTCACCGTAACTGCCAATAAATATATAGATTTTATTCTACTTTTCACTTTATTTTATTATTACTGAAATTAAAATACATATTATATTCGTAATCAAAAAACTTGTTTTACTATTACTACTACTGCTTCCCCTTATCCGCACCCAATAGTGCATAGGGCACTGCATCGGTACACCGAGTGAAGTGTATCATGATCATTTTATTACCTGAAGGTAAGATGATCAGTCATACGTTTCGTTACCAGTCCCAGGTCACACATGAAATCATGGTTTTACTACACAAGATAAATGTAAGTGCATCATAATATTAAAATCAAGACTGCAGCTGTAAAATTGGCCCATAACCTGATATTGTGATGTTGGATAGGAAATTTAACATCAATTCATACTAAAAGTTTATGGTAATAACTTTTAGCTTTAGTTATTTCGTTCTAAGACCAAGCCCTTATTTTTTTAGTCAAGTTCAATAATTCATAAATCAAATAACAGTTTGTCGTTTACCAACTCAAGATTTATCTTTGGGTGTATAAAAAATAAGAAAAAACTAACTCTCCGTAAGATTTTTTATTTAATAATCACAATACTGAAAATGTTATTAAAATTATTGAATAGAACCTACATAACTAAATTTTATTTCTATGCACAAAACACACCATTTTTATTAAACGACTTAAAAGACAGTACAATAAAGATATTTTATATAGAGACAAATGACTAATTCTGGAGATCACAAATTATTATTTGGTGGTTTGCAATAGTAATTCTTTATACACTTACATTGTAAATACTTATAACTCCAAACAATATTTGAGAATACATGTATGGACTCGTATAATACACAACTGTTTCTGTGAAAGCCCAATTGTAGAGATGCATTTATTTTCTAGTGAATTTGATTATTTGAAATATGCATAACAATAACTGAAAACACAATTATCATGTAGGATTTTTACTGATATTATAAAATTAATTATTAGATTATTACGAATGAATTACGAAATCTAATTTTTAAAATATGGCACAAAAATACGATAATATATATTGGACTATAATAAGTGGTAACATACACATAAAATGCTGACATACATATATCTAATTTTTAATTACCACTATAATAATCGCAAACTAGAAATTATTTCAATATAACTTTGGTGTTTAGTATTTAGATCCAACTTCTTTTCTTCTACCACCGGCGACATAACGTGCTGCATTCAACGTGTGGCAAGATTAATACGTCTAGATTTACGAATAATAAAAAAAACCTAATTTAGTAATACTAAATATAACTTTTCATTTTAATAAAACTGAAAAAACTATTTTCACTAAGAACTCTTAAGAGAAATATCTTGTGCTACTTTTTGTGATCTAAATTTATTAATTATAAAGTCTTGGCAATTTATTGGTAAATATAGTTAGGTAGGTACATTTTTATAAATGCAATATATTTATCACTTTAAAGCGATATACACTCAAAAAAAATCTGGTTTCTGGTTATTTACTGAAACGTACAGCTAGGGTACTAAAAATTGAATCAGGCATTGAAAGAAATTCAAAGGAATAAAAAAAAAATTAATTCTAGAAAACAAGTATCACAAAAAAATCATTGGCAACATTTTAATTTTAAACTAGAATTCTAATCACAATAACATTGAGAATAAATACAAAAAAAATTATACATATGAATGCTTTGGCATAGGTATTGTGCATTTTACATGGGACAGAAAAATGACACTTAACACTTAACAGTTTTTTATCCGGTGTAATACAAAAACTGGATGGAATATTGAATGGTCAGCAAGACGTTTGAACCTGACAGTTAATGTTTTTTATGTAAAAGTTTAAGTAGATATTGTCATATTGAATGCTTTTAAAAATGTAAAAAACAAATAATATTACAGTTTTCTGAACAAGAAACTGTACAATTTTCGGTTCCGTGTAGTGCGCATAAGAAAAAAGTAAAATGCTAGCTTCTATGATATCTACAAATAATACTGAAATAATAAGTATTTTTCAGTATTTTTCAGGTGTTTTGGTTTTTTGTTTAATATATTATATCTTGCTCATTATTAATTGCATTTTTGTAAATAAAACAAAGAAAACATTTGCTAGATCTTGACATATTCTCTTTTCAGTTAAATAACTGAAACAGGCTTCCGACTGACTTTCTTCAAATTGCAATTTTTTTTATTACTAACGTTTTTAGCGATTCCTGCAGCTTGTTTTGAGACATTTTTTGAACCATCATTGTAACAAGTCTTTGCACTTTTTAAATCATTTGATTTTTCTGGTAAAACTGTTACCTTACTAATAGGTATATTTGGTTTTGCTACGACTGAAATGAGACCTTGTTTTTTAAGTTTTTCTAGTTCAGCTTTGGTCATCACTTTGACTACGGGTTTCGCAACACCTCTCGGGAGAGCGATTCGTTTAAGGACAACCCTGGGACCATCAATTACTCTATCAAATGGTTTGGAAACAGTTTTATTTTGCTGATCTCGTTTCTGAGGTTTAATTGGTGAAGGATCTTCGTCACTAGGACTGGACGTCTCTTGTGGTTCTGGCGGCACCACTTTGTTAGTGTTAAGAAGAGTTGAATGTGTAGAAAACATCTTGTTCTAGAAAATAAACATGACATTTTCGTGTAAAATGACAAAGAGAAAATGTATTTTTAAAAGCCTCATAGCCAGTTAATAAATACATAAATATTTTAAACAAAACAACATACATACAAGAACACACAGGATACAATTTAAATACTTACATATCCCCTTGGTTTTCCTGATTTATTTACTATCGGTAGCTTCACTCTACGGAAATCAAAATCCTGATCAACCTTTGTAACAACTTGTTTTCTGTAAATAACAATTTTTGGTTAACTATATGATTTATTAAAAACGGTATCTGTTTAAGCGTTAGAATGATTCAGGTGTATTATTTACCTCATTTCTTCACTAGTCACATAGAGATCATCAGGTTTGTGGAATGTGTTATGAAATTCATAAGCTGTCACGGAGTAGAATAAAGCATCACATGTTTTGCATTTCACAATATCTTGTGGTGGCTGCACAGGGTCACTTCCGTGGACATTGGAAATATGTTTCTGAAAAAATTAAAATATCATGTTTCATACTACTTATGTTAAATATACATCAAATATTGTTGAAGAGGTCAGTGACTGCTAATATTGATGTAATATTCCTGTATTAATATAATACAGCAATTTAATAAAAATGATCACAAGCATAATTCATAAAAAGTGAACTCAATACAATATTTTTTGGTGTTCTGAAAAATATTTTGTAGTTGTGGTATAAATGAAGCTGAGGGATTGATTTCACCTCCACCTGCGACTGTTATAGAGTCCTTGGGGACTCTCTGTCAGTCACGCTATTTTATGCATGACTTTAAATTTTTGCAAATGCATAAGCAAAAATGCATAAGCAGAAGTTAAGTCAAGAGGGCGACAGCAAGTCAAAAGAAAATCATGATGCCGCCACCCTTACGATCCCTCAGTGTCTCCATATCGAAATTATCTTTTTTTTTTCTTTATTAATGTACATAAATATATAAAACAAGAATACAAATTAATACAGTCAACAAAATGTGCCGTAAAAGCTTAAAACAATACAAAAGAACATAAGAAAAAGGTGTATCACAGGACATGGTAGAAAAATATCGAGTACAAGTCACCCAAGGAAAGGATTCCGACAACGGAGACAAAAGGGGTATAAATGAAGCTGAAAAAAACCATATTTGCACCAAAAATAATGCAATCGGTTTTAGTTGTTTAAGTTTTGAAGTATTTTGAAATTTTTATCACATAAAGTCAAGATGATCAGATAAATACCTGCAAATTATACTTGATGACATATTCCTGTCCGCATAGATGGCAATAGTAGGCGGATAGGAGGTCCCCGTGCCCGTTGTAGTAGATCTTGTTAGAAGGCGGGGGGCAATGGACGAGCTGGAAGACATGCGGCTTGCGGTGGTAGGACTGGCAGTGATACTTCACAGCCTCCTCACTGAAGAATACCGTACCGCATTCCTTGCAGGATACCTCCAACTGAGCTTTCTCTGACTTGTGTGTCTTCTCGTGTGAGTCTCGAACATGCTGTGAATTAAAACAAAATTAAACGTCTTTAAAAAAAACAAGTATATTGTAGAGATCAATCAAACCTCTGCCGTTAGATTATATATTATTTGTACTGGTTTTGTACTCCTTCAAATAAGACATTGTAGATTAATAAATATTCACTTAACTAAACACACAATATTAAATTGGTGCTAAATATCTTATATCATATTGCTTCTGAAACCTGAAGATGCGATAATACTTGTTGAAATAGAAATTATTACCTTTATTGGAAATTGCTTCCCACACCATGGACAGAAATTATTGTTCGGAGAGTCGGGATGTTTTTTAAATTTGTGCGATATAGCTTTCGTGACGGTATCAAAATTCTCGGTGCAAACATCGCACGAAACTAATTTGGGTGCCGAAATCTTTATTTCTGCATTTGAAGATATTTTCGTTTTATATATTGGTCCATTTAGTATTTAAAATAGCGTGTGATCTTTAAAAAAACAAGAAGCAATTAAACTTCATAATCATATAATCATTTCTAAAGTAAATCTGATAATAATTCTTAAATCTAAAACACTTTAAAGCATCCTAGAAATACCTGAAATGTTCACGAAGTGCATTTGCTGTCGGTAATGTTTCACTGCAAAATGCGCAGTTGTATATATTTTTAGACGTCATTATTTAACCGTATATTGAAATTCAGCCAGTATAATTAAGGTTTTTATTTAAAAGTTTAATTTATAAATTGATACATGCATCGTAACGCCGCCGAACATCACCCCATCACCTGTCACTCGAAAAAATCGATTCGAGTGTTTGAAAATAGCGCCATCTCCTGGCAATGTTATGAAAACTTAACACCACCATAGACAATTATTTATTAATTTTACTATAGTATACAAAATAGGAAAAATTTTCTGAAAAACCCTAGGTACCTATTCATTTTCTCAAATATTTGTTTTTGTGAATATATAAGACAGAAAACTGCACAGTTTTTTGTTCAGGAAACCGCACAGTCTGTTAAAAGACACGCTAAATATGTATATTTTTTAAGCGCGATCATAAGTTATCGTCGTATGCTTGCACACAGGAAATTGTAATAATGTAAATAAATATGTTACTTGTTTTTTACATCATTCAATATATCAATATCTATATGAACGTCTACATAAAAAAACTCTGTCAGTTCAGCCAAATGTCGAACTGACCATTCCATATTGTATTGAGAACGTGAAATGTTAATGTAACATTACATTTTAATAATGTAAATATAAATACTTATACCTTAAACCATCAATAAATAAAATTAAAAAAAAACCATAAATGCAGTTTTCGCTTTATATGGGACAGTTTGCAAACTGCAGTTTTCTGTCCCGTATAAAGTGCGCTTAAGACACCGAATTATGTTTATTTATTTATTTATAGACGGCACAATTGCCTTTTACAGAATACATTAAAATAACAATAATATTAATATTGGTTTGAAAAACTTACTTTTTTAAATACCCGTTTTAGCGTAACAAAGAGTAAATTACGTTTTTTAAATATTAAATTTCCCCAGCTTTTAATTAAAAATTACAAATAATATATTACCTGTAAATAAGACTTAAGAGGGATCTAGTGATGTCCGCATGCTCCACATAGGAGCGAACGTGTCAAAAGAAGAAATAAGATTTATAGAATAAGTGTATTAGACAAGTAGTAAGTTGCTTAATTTTTTAAAATTAATAAATAATATTAGATTAAGTATTAAATCGGTTCATAGTGAATAATACCCTTATTTAAATAAATACAAACCTTGATTATTCGGATGTCCTTACATATTATTATGCCTGTCAAGGTACACAATATACTACTACTACTTACCCCATTTCGCACCCAATGGTGCATAGGGCACTGCATCGGTACACCAAGTGCAGTGATTCTTGATCATTTCATTACATGAAGGTAAAATGATCAGTAATACGCTTCAGTACCAGTCCAAGGTATCACACATGAAATATTAATATGAAAATCACATGTAAATAAATATTTCATGTTGACCCCCTACGGGAATCGAAACCCGCGACCTCATGCACACAATATATTATAAGTAAATAAAAAGGCTACCTTCTGCTTCTGGAAAAATATCCTGTGGATTACGGTGATTTCGAACATTTCAATTGTCAAATACTTATTTGTTCTTTAGGTATTAATAATTTTTCAGAATAATAATGTTCACTGGGATGTTGGTAAGTATATCAAAATACTCACAATACTTCTAAAAATTAAGATAATGAATGTATTATGTAACATCGATTAATTTTCCACACCACTCTCAATAGACTCATTCACAATATATGTAGATAATCAGGATTCTAGTGAACACGATAATTATTAACAAATAAATAAAAAAGATGTTGGCATTTATCATTAATTTATTTAGACAAAAGAATACATAAAATATAATATTACGAGTGATTAGTCAGTAGAAGGAATAAGTGACAGTTTGTTCTTAGATGGGCTTAATTTTGAAGTGTAGTCCTATCAGGGAGAACACCAGGCACTTTAAGTCCTGGACAAGATAGTAGAAGCATCGCAGACCTTCGGGATCCCGAGACTGGTTCACATCCACGAGAGATCCGGTTTTAGAAGTCGTAAAGGAGATATGTTCCTCCCAATGACAATTTCTAATTCCTAAAAAACATAAATCATAAATATCAATAATAATTCTAAAACACAAGTTTTGAAGTCATTTCAACGATTTTATTTGTAAAAATGCAGTTTTAACTTAATAATTTTTATGTTTTCCTTTAAACTTATATCCAATGTATGAACAATAGTTAGGTTTTGGCAGAGGCTGATTTACCATAATAATTTATTGAACCCTTTTACAGCATTGTTTGCGGGAAACGCTTAAAATCGTATTTTGCTATTTGTTGGTAGCGGGAGGCTTAAGAGTGTAATTTTTTACATGATGCTGTACCATTGAAACAGAAATATTAGAATCAGAGCAAAATTATTGTTAATATTCACAATTTTATATATATATTTTTATTCCATCAATGAAATAATAGATTTGTATCCCCGAAGCTGGCCATCAAAAATGTTATTTTTATTATATAAATAAAAAACAAACATTAATTTGTCAATGAACACAGGCTGTTGGGATAGTGAAGAGCCGGTTCGTTCAATGCATAAAACTAACCTCAATTTGAGAAAACTCTTATAGTAGATAAAATTACCTGTCTCCCAACACGATCTGGTTGGGGCCAAACGGAGTCGTCTTCGTGCAATTATCTTCAGAATCGTGTATTATTCGCTTTAATTCTTCCATAACGCAGGTGTGAACGTAAACTTCTTTCCGGATCATGGTATCATTTTTGTAGTTGGAATTGTTGGCGTACCTCAGTTTACCGTCGGGTCTGAATTCAAATTCCAAAAACTCATGTCCGAATTTCCCTTTATGCCCAACATAATATCGTATATAGAAATCAGTAGACATATTTAAAAATAATATTATCGGTATGAAATTTCTTCAACGAATACCTATTATGATTTAATGACATTTTGATTCAAAAATGTATATATTTTAGTAATCATCACAGGTTAACCAGCAACCAGTCGCTGTGGTAAATTCATATGTTTATTTTGAAAAATTTATAAAGTATTGATTGTTATTAACATATTATTAAGTAAGAAAAAGTTTTATGTAGGTCTTTATAGTAAGTAAAATAAATACTTTGGATTACTATATTGTTTATAAGCAATGATATTAATATTGTTTATAAGTTGTTTTAATAAAAAAATACTAGAGCTTATTAAAGTATGCAGGTCAATAGATACAATGCTTATGTAATTCTAATTTTGAAAATGGATCTTAAAATTATACATACCATAGACAGAACTTCCTGCCTTGGACTGAAAATGTTTTTTTTTCATACATTTATTAAAACTTCATACAAAGCAAAATATTAAATTAATAGGAACGAAGAAAGGAACAATAATTTCACATTCCAAACATAAACTTTATGTATGCTGAGTATTTTGATTTTTTAATATTATTACTATAATTATTATGTAATGGTAAAATAGAATTCTAAAAAAAAAATACAAAATATTTTCCAAAACTTACATGCTTATTTTTATCAATTTCTGCTTATTATTATGTACAAAATTTTACATATATTTGGAGAGTACAATAAGGTCATATAGTTCCTGGAAAAATTTTAGCTGGACAAAAGAATGTTAAATGAAATTAAAATAGATGTAATTTGAAAACACGTTTTTAAAACATTTAATAAATTTATCAAACTGATCTGGATCGACTTCGGTCAATAGGTTTATGGAGTTTACGTTTAAAAGTATTTGTGCTTTGCGTTAATCGGAGTCCATGAACTGGTTGTACGTTTTCTTGGTTCGTTGGTAACCTAACCGGTCTATAGAGGTAGTATGCTGTAGAACCAATTTCAGTGTGGTGCCATGGACTTGTTGCTATCCTAAAATCACAAAACATATCATAATGAAAAGAGGGCTAAATGAGACACAATGTCATTTTAGTTTTGAAAAATGAAGTACCTAAACATGTGGAAATTGAAAGAAAAATGTTATCTTACCAAATCAAGAGATGAGGCGTTTCTGCCCTTCGATAGATTATATTTATCGTCAGGCTAAGTACAAAAAATACTGGTGAGCCAACAAATAAATTGATGTAATATACGGGGTTTTTCTAAAAAGGAAGTAACACCACTATCCAAGTATGTCAAAAGTCCATTTCGGTATTTGTACTTGAAATAAAGTAAAATAACAGTTTTAGAATATAATCATTGTATTACCTACTACTTATAGGTATAGAAAAAAATATTTATTTAAGTAATTTCGTACTTGATATGACAATTTTAATAATATCAGCCTTGTGACATGGACATACACTTTCCAAATTTTAATACAGTGCGCAGTTAACACCAAATTTAAAGTATCCTGCAGAAAAAAAAAGTTTATAAACACAAATTACATTTTTAAAGTCATATTGTCATTGCACATAAAATATGTAAAATATGTAGGTAGGTAGGTATGTTTAAAAAAAGAAATTGGTTTAAATGTACCATTGACAAATTTTTTCAGCTCTATAATCTAAAATAAGATATATTATGTGAAATCAAATAGGTAATATTGTTTTTTTAAAAGGAGGTCCAAAATTCAAAGTAAAACAGTATTTTATTTTGTTTTCACAAAATGGTGGTACGGTTTCAAATTATGGAATAAAACCTTAGGATTTTTTATGTGCAATGACAAAATAGAATTGTATATATAATGTGGCTATCGCTGCAAGAATGTGTTAGGTTACTATTGGAAATGTATGAATCAGTAATTAATTAAATTGATGAATTACCTGAACAAAGACTTCCCACCATGGGACTCTTCGAAACAAAGATCTTCGAAACATAATAAACGTGAGTTGCCATATTAACTTGATTGCTGATAAAATAAATATCAAAGTGGGTACAACTGAGACAGCGCTATCACCACATTTTAGGTAACTATATAACTGAAATAAATAAAAACAAACACATGATAGTAATTTCACTTTTTCAAATGTAATAAATTATGTAGAATGTAATACTTGAAGTTTCTACTATACCAGCTTCATAGTAACAATAAATAATGAATTTACCTGGCCGAAAATTTCTCTTGTGTTTATAACAATATTAAGCATCGGTATTGATTTGTAAGATCGTATTACTTAAACAACGATTTTTATGCCCAAATGTTTCTTTTAAGATTTTGTTCAGTTGCCTTCGAAACATTTAGATAGATCCTATGTTTATCTGTAAAATGTATGTAAAATAGGTTGTATAATAACTAATATTTAAGAATATTTATTATTAGGTACCTGTATTAATATTTAAAAATATGTTTAAAAAACTGATCATTTACCTAGACGCTAGAATAATTGGATTACATAATGGATCAAATTGCTTTGGTTCCGTGGGTTGATTACTAATATACATACATTGCACATACAAACATTATTACAAATAATGTTTTTTAAATCAACAATACACTATAGCGAAGAGGAAAGGGTATTTCAGCCAAAAGATATTATATTTTTACCTTGGTAAAGTGAACCACTCATGAGTGCACGGTTAGGTTATCCTGGAATAGTGCAGAGAAGTATCCAATAATCATATTAACTGGTATCTGGATGATATTAAGAGCCACCATCTTTGCTACTGTTGCCCCGTGAACCGAGATATTTCGAATTTGATCCGCCGCCCTACATTAGAAACACTAAATACCATGTTTACATAAAATTTGTTTAAAATTTGTCAGTTAATTTAAAATATAGAGGAATTTTTGCATTTTAAACAATATTTCATTTGTTAATTACATACTGAATACTTACGAAGTCTCCAAATACTGGCAATACAACTTGTTCAACAACTGATCGGAGGCGTAATTAGACGGCACAATACACAGGCACCAGCAAATGGTCGAGTGAATAAATTCTTTTTGTCCTTGGATGAATAACAGAAAACTTACTATCACATTTTCACTCTGATCGCCAGTTATATCCTAGAAAATAATCATTATTTTTATCCCCTAATGACCAGCTAACAGCGCGTTTTTTAGCACGAAACACTGAAAATTGCCTACAAGGAGTTAACACTAAAAAATATGAAAATGCAGGCTTTACATAAAGCCGGAATTATATTAGAGCCACGCCGCGTGTCGCAACGCGTGGGTTTGGAATCGATTTCATACATTTAGTATGAAAATGATTATATTAGACATGTCCCGCGTGTCGCCGACCCGACCGATCGACCCAGATCGACCGATTGGCCTGGGATCGGTGGTGGGGGAAGCGTGGCGACACGCGGCGTGGCTCTAATATAATTCCGGCTTATGCGCGTTGGTCTGTGAGAAATCCGATATTTCTGTTCTTCAAAACTGTAGAACGAACGGTTTCATTGCTGTTGTAGAATCAACTCATGAGGACATGAGGACATAACAAAACATAAAAGGTTTCTAACTATTTCGATGATTAATAATGTAATCTCATAGCCATTGCATCAATGGAAAATAATTTAAAATTTATTTTATCACAAAAAAATACACATTATGAATATCATAATAATATTATCTTGATGGTTCCACTACCACTTTTACAATAGAATTCTTTCCAGCACCACTTTTACAATAGAATTCTTATTTTTTGATGTAAGTTTGTTATATTACGTATTATTTGTTTGTGCGGCTGGATAATAGTAAATAATTAAATATATATATTTATACTTACTAATATAATGTAGGCGACTTGAAAAATGAACCACCTCAAAGTTCTAACGGATAGTAGCCAGCCCTTCAATGTTAATACAAATACACCCAGCAAAGTTAGATCCTGAAATTGTTTTTTGGTGTATTAAGTTACCAAATTATTTTTTTGTTGCCCTTGATGGGCTTGCATTCAATTACAATTGACATCTCAACAGAAACAAGAAGTTTGGAAGGGAATATGGATATCTAGACGTTTACAGGACTTATGTGACGTGTCATTGGCTGGGTTAAGTGGCCACTTGATGTATTACAACATTCCCATTACGCCTAGAAGTTGATATTAATATCTGTCAATTACCAGAACTTATATGATATATTATATTATATACAGTGAAATGGAACGAAGTGACGATGTTGTTTCTGTCAGCCATTGAGGAAAATGTTAAGTTTTAGCAGAAATCCTTTATTTGTTTACATCGCGAAAATGAGATTATAACCGAATCATATCCTCTACTAGGAAACGCTAGAAGATTTTTTTCTCATTTTTTATGCTTTTAATAATTTTTATAAACAACATATTGAGACGAAAATATTCTAAAATTAAATGGACGTCGATAATTAAGTGTGATTGAATACAAGCTTGTTAAGGATAAAATATTCTTAAAAGATCCTTTTGGAAAGCTAAATTCCACATTCCGAAGCTCCATTCCCAACTCACTCAAGACTCGAGTATTCAACCAATGCATTCTGCCCGTCCTTACTTATGGCGCGGAAACAATGACTCTGACCAAGCAGTCCTCCCATAAGTTGCAAGTTGCACAGAGGAGCATGGAGAGGATTATGCTTGGAATAACATTAAGAGACCGAAAAAGGAACGATTGGATCCGACGCCAGACAAAGGTCTGCGACGTGGTGCAGCGAATTGCTTGGTTGAAGTGGAAATGAGCTGGTCACATAGCCAGAATGACGGACGACAGATGGACGAAACGCGTTCTGGTGTGGAGACCGAGGAACCAGAGGCCTCAGGGACGTCCACCGATGAGATGGGTGGACGACATCAGGAAGTCTGCTGAAAGACAGTGGAGGGGGACGGCGCAGGATCGGGAGGAGTGGAGACGGCAGGGGGAGGCCTATGTCCAACAGTGGACCTTAACGGGCTGAGATGATGAAGGATAAAATCCGGAATAATGTACTGGAACCATCTTTAATAAATAAATAAATAAATAACACAGATGAAGATGTAAAAATAAAGGATCTTACTTCCAAGATCCTGTCAGTCCAATCCAATCGGAGTACAGGAGGACAGTTTGTGTTGGATCTGATGGACAATGGTTGAGGGACAGGCTGCTCAGAGGGAGTCCTCAACTTGTACAGGATTATACCAATCGACAATGCAAAAACACCGATGTGGGAACTATTCCATACAAATCGTCGTTGCAACTTAAATGTAATCAAAATCTGAAAATATCAAAATGAATTTATGTAATCGTCCATTCCTTCAAGTGAAATGTTAGTTCTACAATCTCCCGAAACTTTCCACCCAAGTACTTCGGAAAGTTAACCAATGTATATGTTATTGTCGTACGAAGTGACGTAATCATGACGTAACTTCAGTCGACTTAACAAGTTAGCAGAAAGAAATCAATAATATATGATAAACTTTACTATTAATATTGAAAATTTTACATCCTTTTTCTAATAGGTTGTACCTACGCACTGATTACCATGTTGAATTTTTTTAATATTATTTTTTAATAAAATACTACTGATTGTCTTCTAAACACATTATATTTTATTTTCAATTATTTTTTTGAGATAACGTTGTTTAATTTATTGTTATTTGAAAATGAAATCTAATTAATCAACTACTTTAATTAATTATTTTTTACTCACGGAGTAGATATATTTAAAAACACCGTGAAAACATCTTATTACGAATAGTGATTCTTTGGGATCACTTATGCACTTCCCCATGAAATAAAATGTTTTCAAAATTTAGGTATTATTTTCTGAAATGCTTCATTTTAGGGCAAATTTGTTATTACAAAAATTTGATACTCCGGTAAAGTTGACTTCTGTTTCCATGACAAAAGAAACAGGAAAACATGTCAAAAAAGATAATATTGCTTCGAAATTTAAATGAAGTTTAGCCTCTATTTTGGTAGTTACCTACCGCAAATTAAAAACATTTTTTTCTAGACGCCTGCTCAGCCACTTTTATAATAAATTAATCGATAAATTTAATAATTATTTATTTTAAAGATTCATTATACCATATCCGCTCCCCATGTGGAGCATATGGAATCCCACAAACTGCCTCCAGGCCAAGCGATCGGCCGCCAGCCCCCGCGCATCCTCCCAAGTCAAGTCCACGTCCCGCAGCTCTGACGCAAACTGCCGACGAATTGTCAACAGTGGACGACCGGGACGCCGAGAAACCTGATGCCCTGCAAAATAGGCAAGCATGGTAAAGGCTCTCGGGAGGCATACGCAGTATATGCCCAGCCAGCCGAAACGCCTTTGCCGGATGACAGTAGATACCAAGGGTTGCTGTGTCCGTTGCCTCACCTCTGTGTTCCTTACAAAATCAAACCACCGCATACCTAAAATTCTTCTAAGACACCTATTCTCAAAACTTAGTATTCTGCTGTCTTGGGCCCTAGTTAGGTGCCACGATTCGCAGCCATAGAGAAGAACAGGTGTGATGCAGGAGTTATAAAGGCGGCATTTTGTTTTAACCGAGTAAATATCCGATCTCAAGACAGCTTTCATACTGTTGAATGCGGCGCCCGCTACTCCAAGCCGCACTCCCAGTTCTTTCTCTGACTCTGCCGTTTTCTGTCATGTACGCTCCCAAGTATTTGAAGCTCTCGACCCTTTCGATGACTTGTCCCGACAAAGCCAGGGGGATCTGGGCATCTTGACACGAGCTGTTACACATGACATGGGTTTTGCCAATGTTGATTTTTAAACCCATGCACGTGGAGTGCCAATTAAGCCTATCAACAATAATTTGAAGGCCCGACTGATTCGTCAATTAAAGAATATTCATAAAATTATTGTTTTTTATCGACAATGTATTTACTACAACTCGACAATAATGAAAAAATCTATGTAAAATATAATAGATACGGAACTCAGAATATTTGCATTCTTCCGTAATAGAATTATTAGCAAAATATAAAGCAAACAAAAAATTGGAGACATCTTCAGGCGTCTTCTAGTAAGTAATAAAGCTCGGTAAAGCCTTACCTACACCAATAATGATGATTGCCAAAAAATGCTTAACAATCTTCTCAACAGATGACACCAGCATATAAAATTTCTGTAATGCGGAACGATGATGACGAGTTCAATATATAGTAGTTCCAAAAATTTGTCATAAATGGTTATCAGATGATGGGCGGAATGTGGAATGTTGTAGTACATCAAGTGGCCAACCCAGCCAATGACAGGTCATAAGCCCTGTAAATGCCTAGGTAACCCACATTCGTTTCCAGAGTTTCTCTGTCTCTGTTAGGATATCGATAATATCTCCTATAAAAGTATTTCAATACATAGTTATTAATTTACACATTTGCAGCGACGGAAATAATTTGTCGTAAAATCGGGAATAAAATCACCAATGTAGATAATTTCCAGAGCTAACATTACAAACATTCTTACATTTCAACTTCAACAATGGTCAATAAAAAGAAATATTTAGGAATATTAATGTTTTTAGAATTTTTAAATCACATTTTCAAGGTGTCCAAAATACATCACCGGAGCAACACCCTCCTTGCCTCACTTCCCAGAGCAGCAGTATATTATAGAATGGAAGGAGTTGCGCGCGGAATTTTTTTTTGAACCGAAAGGCTTCGTAAGGAAAGTGTTTTTAGTACTCTATGCTTTTTAAATCAAAAGAGGTTCATAATGGATTCATACAATGATTTACACAAAGTTCAGAATAAACCATGCATTTTCCTCTAAGCTTTTTCAATCTAAAGAAATCATACAAGAATTTAAACTTTTAGACAAATGAACATCATTTACAACATTATAATGTGTTAACACACTGGATAGGTACGGAGTAAAAGATTACTTATTGAGTACCTCAATGAGTTTTTACCATAATAATAAGTAAGTACCTATTATTATATTATTATTGAACATCTTTGGTATCTACATATTCTCACGTAACCAAATAAACAAATATCCACGTAAAGACGCTTATAGTATGGTCATAATACTACTTGGGCTTGCGCTTGCACAGGTAAAAAATATTTAGAAGTAAGCAACCAAGGGTGTTGAAAAAAATCTATCCACTTCTATCTTCCATGTTAGCAACCCACTCATATCTAGAATATTATGGAATAATAGAAAACACCTGGGTAACTACGTCATTCTATTAAGTTAGCACCAATCATCATTATTTGTCCACAAATAATGTTTAGGAAACTCCGAAAACGTACCCATTGATTTCTTATTGACTTTGCAAACTAGTTTACGTACATAACAAACTAGTATTATCTTAGTACGACAAACAAAACTTAAAATATTTTTCTGACTAGGTTAAAATCAAAATAATATTATGTAAATAGCTCTTTTACAATGAATAGCAAGGAATACAATAAAAGTAGGAGATCGGAGCTCCTATTATGAAGCACCTTTGTACTTTGTACCTATAGGCCGTATGTATACATCTTACGAGTATATACATACATATATCCCTCATATGGTGTATAGAACTATTCATTGGAGGTATACCAAGTAGGTACCAAGTGCAGTAAATCTTGATTATTTATTTATTTATTTTATGTTGACCCCCACGGGAATCGATCCCGGGACCTGCGTTGCCACGTGACCACGGCCGTTTTCCATACAACCGTTGTCCTCGATTTTCTCCTTGGAATGTATAACTAAAGCAACGATTTTTCACACTTTTTAGATACCAACATAAGAAGCGTGCTTGCATCGTCTTATTTTTTTATATTTTGGAAAGGAGATAATTTATTTATATAATCTCTACTGAGAGTTGATTTATATTTAGCTTCAATTTATTTCATGAATGTTACATTGTTTTCAACTTTAAAACATTTCTTTATTTCACAATTCAATGTGCCCGATAGAAAATAATATTTGTTATAAAAAAATATATGGAATCCCATGATTCCCTGGGAATATTTTGATCCTTACATTTTCCACAGAATTTCATGTTTCTATCGCTAGCTTGCCGGTGGAAGTGAGAAGACTCGCGTCCTGCACGCTCCTGTGTAGAGCACGGATCTACCACCTCACAATATTTTTTTAAATAATTTATTATTAAAAAATAAGACGATACAAACTCACTTCTGGTCGATATCTAAAACGTGTGAAAAAATCATTAGAACACTAGAGTGAACTAATTTAGCACTACATTTCTAAAATCCAGGGGAAAATCAAGGACTACGTTTGTATGGAAAAGCGACTGAGGGTCACGTGACAGCACATGCTCTTAATCTAGTATATCTACTGCAGTGAAATTTGAATTGATCTGAGAGTGTGAGAGTCTGGTATACACAAAGCGCATAAATTCGAGGAAGCAATTTAGCAATATTACGTACAGGTATTGCATAATAATTAAGTAGGTATAACCAACAGTTAACCGACAATATAAATAATGTAATGTGTATAAGTGACGGTAGAAATGGCACTTTAAGAGTAGTACTGAGGCGAGAAAAAATCATGTTTTTATATTTTTATAACATAGGACAAGTTAGCGGCAAACACAAAATGTGGCCGCGAAATGGGAATTTTTTTGGTGAAAAGTGATATGGTGTGTGATATGGAGGTATAAAACTTTTATTCCGGGCATATATGCCACGGCTGGCTATAAATATATTTTAAATAAAGCCAACACCATGGCCATTTACATTATTATTACGTGTTTTATTTCACCTATAATAAAATAAAAACTGGCGTAATTCCGTAGAATTTGATGTGATTTTTAATTATTGATTTTTTTTTATGTACTGTTATGCTTTATTATTCTGAAAGTGAAAAAAAAGGACTTTCCGTTAATTGTCTTATTAATATATATCACACATTTTTTTCAAATATCGGTCTGCGTATTTCCCTACCTAGTGTGAAGTGTATGTGAAAAATTTTTTTTCTATAAGTCAATGACTTCCGACATCTATTGTTCGAAGCTTCCGAATATATTTTGAAAACATCAAAATTACTAGCGCTGGCCTTAAGTGCAGCCTTTAAGTTGAAACTTGTATTTGCAAAGACCTGGAATTTCGCAACTTGCGCTCGGATTAGAGGTGAAAGAATTCAGAGAAACGAAGCATGTTTAATGTTAGTCATTAAGTCATCATATATACGTCAGTTGTCATAAGTTTGAAGTCCAAGGCAGTTCATGCTAAGTCCGTCAGGAAATGACATCCATAAAACAATATTCCGTTGGATACATTTTAGTTTCGAGACTAACTCGTCGGTCATTATAAAAAATTAACCACATTATAAAACATAAAACAAAATAATCGTTAATAATTATAATTTTTAAAAACAATTTGGGTGAATAAAGAAATATGTTTATTTCTGTTTTATTTTTAAAATGTAATCCAGCATCCGACCGGTATTTTTTAGATCGCAAGTGCGTTTGCGTCGTGAAAATATTGTAGTTTTTGGCACTGTAAAATATCAGATGTTTTATTTTTACACACGTGAACTTATGAGCTAAAAGCAGCACTACGTAAATCTATAAAAATTACTCTAATGTGCCAATTTTTTTAAGTTTTTTGTAGGACTTACCTAATCTGTGATAAAAATGTGATGTTTTTGTGTGATGTAAAGCTATTCCAAAATATCCATTAAAACTATAAATGTACTAATTAGTGATAAGAGTGACCCATTAAAATACACGAATAAAAACAGGGAATATCGATAAGGAAAATGTCTTCCGCGGGGTCAACTGCGCCTACTAAGGAGGTTTCCAAGATTCAGGAATCAAAAAAGGATTATTATTCAAGAAATTTAAGAGACAAAGATTATTTAAAGGTAAACATCTATACTCGATAAACATTTTAATTTAATCAACCAAGGCACTGATCACATTATTTTATATTTTTTAAAAAATCAATGCAGTAACTATCCAATTCCCTGCAGTGGTACAATAATGAAACCTTAGGTTTTTCTATAAAAATTTGGACTTACCTACCATAAATGTTTTACTTTAAATTTAAGTAAACAAATAAATGAATAAATACTAGTAGGTATTTAGAAAACGAAAAAGATTATTGTCATGATGTGAAATACGTAATAAAATAGATTTAGCGACTAATTGTGACACTCGTGAGAATAATTGTTTTCAATTTCCTCAATCCATACTCATATACGACTAAGGTTAACTGTAAAACTGAACTTATTTTCAAAAATTAAAAAAGTTTGTCTAAAAAAATGTTTTACGTGCAAAAATATGCAATTTTTGTCCAATTTTTAATGGCTATTATGGGCAATGACAAGTGACTGGCGAAATATTTTTAAACGAGTTATCCTCGTATTCTTCCAAGAAATTAACAAAGGTATTAACAATATGCATAAAGCCTCATTTAGATTAGTAAATATAATATGTGTATACGGCAAAATGCCAATAGCATTTTTCGGTTGACAATTCAGAATTTAAAAAACCATCTTTAAGTTTATCTAATCTATTTAAGCTAACAAATAAAATATAGATACTTATAAACTAGTAAACTCAAAGAAATTTAGAAATTTTTAAAGATTCATGATCGGGTGCATAAAGAAAATAAATATTTCCCATTCCCTTCCTCGTTCCTAAGCCTTAATGATTAATTATGATCTGCCCAAGCTAAATTTAATCGTTCTACAACAAGAAATCCATCATTGTTTTGAGACTTGCAAAAGGGACGATAGGAACGATGATGAACCCTGTAAATTTTATGCTTAATCTCCAGAATGGGTATTTTCTGAGTATATTGTAATTTACAGAATGATCCGCTTTCCACATCCGATTCAGCAGAAGGAGAAGCGCTAATCGCTAGAAAAAGGTAAAATAATGCCAATGTTAATTTTTTTCTGTTTTATTGGTAAATAGAAATCTATGCAATCTTATGGTATTTAGACATATTTCAATTTGTATATACTATTTTTAGTAAAGCATAAGCGGCTTGTGCTTGAAAATAGGAATCAAGAACCTAGAGGCGGAGGGGGGGTTCGAACCGGGGATCTCTAGACTCAGATACCGCGAGCCTGTTACTAGGCCACCACCCGTTTAACTAAGAATGTTTGTTAATAATACTTAATTGTTATTAATTTTAATCCTTTCACGCTTTTTACTATTGCATCAATCATTATTGACATCTTAACACAGACTAAGAAGTTTCGTAGGGAATATGAATATCTAGACGCTTATAGGGTTTAGGATCTATATTGGCTGGGTTCAGTGGCCACATGTTATATTACAACGTTCCTCATTCTATCCAGTGTCTGATATATACATACTTGCCAATTTTTTCTTATCATATTCACTTCTACACTCCTTTGTCTCTCTTGATATGTGAATAACAATTTGTGCAGGCCCGGATAAAATCTAGTATTTTTTGTTGACAAGGATTTGAACACTCGCAAAGAGTTGCTTTTATTAAATTTAGGTATTTAATTTGTACACACACTGTTCAAACCCGCTTTTTTAAGATTTATAAACGGGGCAACGTATTTCGTAGTTTACTAAATCCCAACCTATTTTATGAATATGTGACATTAGTAATATCAAAGTGTCTGTATTAAAATTAACAAAATTATTGGTTGGTTGTAATTAATTATTATTAGGAGTTAATCTCCAGGTTAGAATCCCACTCCTAACCTAACACAACATGTTTTCCCCCCTTTGGTTCCATCTGGCTGATGGATTTAAAATTGGAATTTTTAGGTTTATCGTAATTACTTCTTCTAGTAGATTAGTAATAAAAATAATTATTATCTTGGCATTATTCATCCCTAAAGTTGTGAGCATGACTTGCATGACTAATAATCTTTTAAACATCATCAGAGTGATTCACTGGGGGGTATTATTTATTCACTATCATACTATCTTATATAAAATACGAATGAAAAGCGTTTTTTATATTTGAAGCATTTGTATGAACAACATTTTTTTTCATTCTCAAGAGCCCTTTTGACAACGACGATACGTCCTATATTTGTGGCACTTGAAAAACGATTGATTTGATTGGTTGGAATCTACCAGCTTTTCGTGAAAGTTGTCACACTGTTTATATGAATGCTAATATGCCTTAATTTCCCTGCTTCATCCTTGAAACCTACCTAAATAATTTTTTTATCACGTCATAACATTATCTCTATAGGCAGTGGCGGTACTAGGGGTTCAAAACTGGGGGGTCATTTAATTTTTCTAATTATTACACGTATTTATGCTTTTAACTCATCAAAATTGAGTACTTATAAGCAAAAAAAAAAATGGGTACTTACATTCATATGGATCCATTTCAATGAACAAATACACTTTATGGGTAAACTTGTAACTTTAGTTTAAATTAAATACTCAAATGGAGATACTGATTACATAGATTCACACTATTTTCATGCAGAAATTATTATTTTAATACTTTTTGTAAATCAAATTTTTTTTCTGTCCTTAAATCGTAACTTTTAGTATTAAAATATCTTTTTTTTTTTTTTCGTTATTTGCACTTTATTTAAGAATGGTCATCTTTATGGGTTAATATTATTTGAACTCTTTTTTGGTGCTATTTCTTTTAAAATTTCACTCCGAATTCATCTTGAATATTTTATAAAACACTATTTACATTTACGCAATGTTACTAATTTATGACATATACGTGTGTTCACTACAAACACTAAACAATATTTCTAATTTTACTAATAAATATGATAATATACATAATATAATCAAAATGTACTTTCACTTCTTTCTACCTATGAATGATATGCAAAAACCCGAAATGCCCAAAATATGAGCGATAACCAATAATATTTGACAAACAGGAAGTAGGTACATCGCTCTTTCGTCGCTGAGAACTTTAAATGACAAATAAAATGATAAAGCAGATAATCCAAGGCTTAAAGTACTATAACACGTTTTTTATTGAAGTCGAAATAAAAGGGAAATATGTCACACATTTAATTTTAAAAGGCCATTTTAAGTTGTCGAATACATCTTAATAAATTTTTTATTATTTAAAAATAACCATTAGGATATACATTTTATACAAATTTTATAGCTTTTTTTAATTTTCCTAACGACGTTATAGGTAAAACTTTAAAACTCATAAAAAAACTTATACCGCTAAATTCTATTACTAATTTTGTATTGCGGAGACTAACATGAAATAGAAAGCAGGTGTATAGCCATGATGGGATAGCCTTTTACCTAGAAGTAATTGTGTAATTCTCGCACTTATAAAGAAGTAAGATTACACACATAAGCGTATTATTTGAGGTCTCTTTCTGTCTTCTCATGCAGAATAACAATATGTATCCCGTTCCTTCTCATGAACTGCAAGTATACCTATTTCACGCGCGGCAATGTAGCCGTATTATGTTTTGAGACTGAAATTGTTGATAAGAAATTTGACATATCACTGTTTGTATGGGATGGGATACCTACAGAAACTCGCGGTCAATACAAAAATTGACCGCGAGTTGATTTTCAATATTGATGCGCAAGTTAGTATTTTATTGTTTAAAAAATATTCATGTTGCTATACATTTAAGCTATTGTATTTTTTATGTAGGTTGATGACGTAGATTTTGTTTTTAGTTTTTTATTTTTTTTTTATTTTATTTTATATTTTTAAATATGGGTCCTCAAGTTTAGTGTGACCCTGTAAATGGGGGTAGCCGCCAATGTCTAAAACTTTTGTAGAAGAGATGACAAAAGTTTTTTTTTTTTGAAGAATTTATAAAAACTCTAATTTAAATTTTATGTTAGTTAAACGATTACATTTTACATACTAATGACATATCCGGAAAAGGGAAGGAATTTTTCATTTTCCTAATAAATTAATTGATGTCGTCCATATTAAATTGAGAAATTATGACGTTTCTTTTTTTAAAAAAACGATTGTCACTTTAAAAGTTTTTTATCATATTGAATTTCCCGGAAAAAATATTTCGAATCAAAATAGAAACAGGTGACCAAGAATTACTGTTAACGTCAAAGTAATTAGAGTTGACGTTTATAGCCAGTATACCTACGAAATATCATGCAACTTTTTTTGTAGTGTTCCGATAGTGTATGTAAAGGGATGAAAACATTGAAAAAAATATTTTAAAATCATACGAAATTTCAGTTTTAAACATTTTTGTACTAATCTAGTCACCTGTCACTAGATTACATGATTTGTTTTGTGTGTTATCATTATCTCTCGATAACGACCATTTTGTTAGTGATACAAAAGATTATTTTGATACCATATTTTATATTTGTAGAGATAGTCACAATAATTTTTGAATTCTATTTCTTGGTGTTACTTGTGCGTTGCATATTTCTGCTGCGATAAGAGGATAAAGAGGTTTATATGTTAGAAAACCAATCAAGTAAGTTCGCCATTTTCCGATATTTTCTTTGTCTTCCTTGCCTATTCACAATTTGATTCCTAAATAATGAAATGTGGGAATCTGTAATATTTCAGATTTTTCCCATCAAGCAACAGGTTGTTTAATCAATATTTCATTTGCTTCCAATAAAATGCTAATCATATCACTTATGTATGGTAGTGAAGCGTGGTGTTGGTAAAATAAGAATGAAAGTAGACTGAATGCTGTTGAAATGTGATCTCTCAGGCGAATGTGTGGTAAGACTATGTATGATAGGTTAACAAATGACGAAATTGGAGCAGAGTGCAAGGCTGAGGTAAGCATTATCGACAAAATTAAGAAAGGGCTTTTACGATGGTTTGGTCATGTGGAGCGAATGAGTGATGAAAGAACGGCTAAAAGAAGTTTAAATGCAAGTGTCCCTGGATGTAGAAGCCGAGGAAGGCCGAGAAAGACATGACATGACTAAGTACGACAATTACTTGAAAGTGGACATGTGAAAAGTCGTAATGCATGAGAAGATGTATGAATGTAGAGGAAGCAAAGGAAGTATGCCAGGACAGAGTGGTGTGGCGTTCTATCCTCTACTAGCACGTACGAGGGCGCAAGTTCGATTCCCGAGGAGGTAAATAAAAAAATATTCATTTAAATGTGATAAATCACTTATTATTTCAAAAGTGATATCTTGGACTGACTTGGACTTGGACTTAAAACTGATCAACTTGCCTCCATGTAATAAATGATGAAGATACACTGTAATTGGTGTAGGTACTAGTTCAGTTCCATGTACATCATTCGGATGAGGTTTGAGGATATGGGAGAGAAAAAGGAAAGTTGTACAATCTGTTACGCTACGCATGGCACTAAGTCATTAAGTAACATCATGTTTTATAGTGGCAAAAGCGCATTGAATAATCTTCGGTAGCTAATTTACATGATACATAAGTAGATAGATGCATTGGTGATCCCAGTGCATCGTTGTTCTGTTAAGAATTAATTGTACTAAATCGATCGATCATTGTTTTTTAACACGTATAATATACGTCGTATATATAGGTATATATACCCATTTACCTTTAGATATGTTATGTTCTAAATATATCATGTTTATTATCAAAACGCCAAAACCGCGTGTTTTTAGAAATGTAAATGTTAAGGTTTAAAGCTTTAAAGTAGTATTATAAACCAGTTTAAATTATTATTTAAGTAGCTATAAATAATCAATAGATCGTTAGCTATGGAAATAATTAAATTTTGTTATATTTGATTTGGGCTTATAATTTCAATTTCAACATTGCAGATTCTCAGTCAGACGATATTATTGGTCATTGTGTAACAGATTTCAATCAATAATGAAAAAAATACTTATCCATTCTTATATAAGAAAAGGACTTAGTATCGGTAGAGATAATATAATCTATATGTTTAACAGCATGTATGAATTTTGTAAAACTCAATTGTACCGTTAATAAATAAACATACTGTGACAAAACTTGCATAATATATTTTTTATTATTATGTTTTACTGCACCTCTGTGCCTAAAAAATTATGTACTATGTAATTCAAAATAGGTAATGTAATTTGTGCAAAGTATTTGTGCAAAGTATGGTATATTACTTAGCATAGCATTTTTTTGTATTTTCGTTTACAAATTATTATTTAAAAAATATTTCAATGTACCTATTTTACGCAATGATTACAAAAAATACAATGGGTGACGCATTTTAATTATTATCATGACATACGTTGTTGTATCACTCAATATTGATATATTATTAGATAAAATACCTATGATAGTAATAAAAAGTTAAATAGAACTTCGCATGAGCGTTTTTTTTATAAATTTTAGTAGATACTTTTATTTTGACTATCCACAACAGTTTTTTTGTACATATTATATTATTTTTTTTATATTTATTTTATATACCAGTATTTCAATTTAAAAGATGCTATAAGGATCTTTTTTTTTCTTTCTAATGGTGAAAGTTATGTTTAGGGCACTGCAACGATTCGTCATTTTTAGTGCATCGTAATAATTTATTGGGCGAAAGCAAAATAATCAGTCTTTTCTTTAGTCCAAGGTATATACATATTTGTACGTAGATCTAACCTTATCTTGACCTTCAATAAATCGTCATTACAATATTATTATTAAATAATAAGTTCTCCGCTAAATACAAGACTATCTTATCTAGATACGCTGTGACATGTTTCATTTTAACATCACTATTTATTATAATTATTATTCGAGACTCATGTTCTTGAGTCTTTGTTAAAAGATAAATAATATCAATATCTTAAAATGATTGTTATTCCAGAAAATACTATTACGTTCTAAGCAGCTTTCAGGATTGGCGCCTTTGGTAGGCAAATTGCATAACACCCTGAAAAAATATCGAAGAAAAGCATCGACAAACGAAACGAGATCGCTTTTAATCTTCGAAAAAAGGCTTTTAATAGTTTTACTACTCATGTATTTTTCTATAACAGTTTGCTGTTTACAAATAACATAGTAGGTACGTAATATATTCCAACAAATTATTTCATTAGAAACATATAAGATAATTAATTTCTCTTTGTAATATTTATAGGACTATTAGAGACAAAATAATTTAATTTACTATCAAAACGGAAACCAAATGGTTCAATCTATTGTTCTGGATTCTAGAATTATCTTGTCGGTAAAAATAATTCTCTTTTCCATATATTTAGGCCCCAACAATTATGATTAATTATGAAAAATAACTTACAACATTTTAGGTATATTGAACAAGAAAAATTTTCGTGCGTTGACGATACAAATATTTTTTCTGACCATATTTATTATAACGTAAACGAGGCCTTATAACCGAAAGGCGTATTCCACGATCATGTGTAAAGTTCACGGTGTTATATCACTACACGGCGTGGTGATGACAATGAAGATAAATTTGTTATGAATCGTCAGTCGGTTACGTAAAATTATAAGAATTTTGTAGGTAGGTACAGTCATTTTCTGTGAATTCTATGGTCAAAAATATTATCAGTGAACATCGCATTATCGCAATATATGCAGTATAACATCATCATCATCATCATCATCATCATCATACTATATCCGCTCTCTACGTGGAGCATGGATTCCACAATTTGCTTCCATGCCAAGCGATCGGCCGCCAATTCCCTTGCATCTTCCCAAGTCAGGTCTCCGTCCCGCAGCTCTGACGCAAACTGCCGACGGGTTGTCGACGTACAGGACGCCGAGAACCTGATGCTTTGTAAAATAGGCAAGCATGGTGGCGGCTCTCGGGAGGCATACGTTAATGCGTATGGCCTAGCCATCCGAAAAATTATTTGGATACCCGCCTCCGCCGAACAGCAGTACCTATTAATATTAATCTTTTCGGGTCGAGTTTGAGGGGGGGGGGCAGCTCTTCCAGTAAATCCCGCATCCCTAATCCTATAATTATTTGGCATTCCACACTTTCTTATTAGGATTTTTTAGTAATCGATTCAGTGTAAGTTGATAAAATATTTACTTTTTTAATTAAATTTATTAACTTGACTTTGAACACACTTTGAAGTACACGGTACACGATTATAAGGAAAGTGCATTATGTAAGCTGCAGAGGCCTTCATAATTATCTTGTATGTCATGTGACGATTCCTTTCACGCGATGAAATGTTATTATTTATTACTCATTACACTTATCTAGTTTGAAAAACACGAAACGATCTACTTGATTTTAAAACATGTCTTACGTAAAAAAAGTCCTGAGTTAGCATAATATTATAAATAGACGGGGCGTTTCCATACAATTTTTCGAAAAATATACTATGGTTCATTTCATAACACCAATTATTATTAAATTCCACGGTCTAAAGACTCCAGCACTTAGACTAATACACGAAACGTGTTACGTAGTGATGACGTAGATGGCTATTGATGACGTGGTGAGTGACGTAGTGGGTAACTCAGACACGGTAGTATTTTTCATGTATAGAATGACACTTTTCTGAAACTCTCGTTTACATACAAAATTAATATTATAATTTTAGCGCGTCTCTGAGGCTGAAAATCATGTTTCGCGCATAGAATATACCTACCTACTTACATTCAATTTTAATGAATAAAACAAATTTTAGTCTTGCCTTGGTATGACTAAACGCTTCAACGAAGGTGAATCAAATTAATAATTTGATGAGGTGAAAATTCAACAATAAATGCAATATATTAAAATAAAATATTTTTATTTCAGTTCTCCAGGGGAAGACCTCTTGAGGGAAGAGGAACCAACAATGAAAATGAATAAATCATATAAAATCGGCAACGGTGACACAGAACCAAAAAAAGATCCTCTTGATGTGTAAGCTAAAAAAATATTCTATTTTTTTGAGCCTTTTAATATTATTTATTCGAAATCATTTTATTTCTCTCCTAGGTTTTTGAAGGTATCTATTTGGAGATTGAGAAATCTTATGACGCTTTAATGGTACTACTTGATGGGTACATAGACAAAAGTTAAAAATTATTATCTACTTAGAATTCCATTTTAATATTTTTTTGTACTTATTATACAATATTATGTACGTGGGTAAGTGTTCGACTTAAAAAATTGTTTTAAGGTACTGGCAATTTTTGCCTCACTTTTCACATGGCAATATTATTCAGAAAATTCAAATAGTTCAAAAAAGCGTAATCTGAAAAGTCAGTTTTGGTTTTGATTTATAATATCAATTTATGTTCAGTTGAATATTGATTACATTTAAATCGATGACACATGCAGTATTTTTTAATTATTTAAACCTAATAAAATGTATCTTGCCTGTTCACTAGGTGCCCAACAGATAATAAATCATTATCGTTGACAATGTGTTTTCGTAAAAAAAAGTAAAATAATTGAGAACAATTTTTATATTTTACAGCTACAAACCACTACAAACGTATAAAATTATTTCTTTCAATAACATGAGGTATCATTTCAATAAGTATTCAATTCCCTCATTACGTTTTCAGAACATTTGTACCGCCAACCAAAGATGACATCGACAATGATAGTGATAAATCATCGGAACCACCTCCTGCAAATGACCCTCCCCCTCTTTCGTTTTATAAACTGGTAATAAATAATTTCTAAATTAAAATAAACTTATCTTTTTATTCTTTGTTGATTAATTTGATTTTACATGTAGGCAGATAATTTTTTATTTGTTAGAATTCAAGTGCTAATCAAATTTCTTCTAGAAATTTGATGAGTTAGGCTCACCAGAATGCGAATACCTTTCTCATGATGTCCCATACATATTTTTCTCACCTATTCCCCTTTTCGTTAATTTTTTAGGAGTATTTACAGATACCCTTTAGATATTATAATTTCATGAACCTAGGACCTCACCAAACTAAAACCATTGATTTCTCATGTAGCAAAACAGTGGCGGGCGTTGCGGCCACAGTTTTATGATGCAATCAGTTACATTCTGCACATTTTGAAATATGGGTCCCTTGGGTTGATTTTGCTCAGTTTCTAGCTGTTGTTGCTACGATGCTAGATGAATTATAACAGCTCATAGTCAGGTTTTGTATGGTTTTTTCTATTTTTATCTTTCTTTATCTACTACTATTACTGTACATCTTCCCCTACTATATATTAAAAATCAACTAAAACAATACTTTTAACGCTATTGTAGATTTTTGTAATTTAAATACAAGTAGTTGACAACGGTGATGTAACAGGGATTTACACTAGTGGAGATCTCCTACTTTTTAATGATTTAATGTGGTTTGAATATGGTTTTTTTGTTTTGATATTATAAAATGGTTATAAGCAAAATGAATGCAAAGTAGGTTACATCATAGATGGACTTTTTAGCACCGCCACGGAGGTGTTAAACATTTGCAGACTTGTTATTATTAAAATGTGAGAATACTTGTTTTTATCAAAAGTTAACTTGGGTAACGGAGTATTGTATCACTTAATCCAAATTATTAACTATTATATTCATTGTGTTTTGTGGCAAAATTGAACTCTATTGATATGTAGTAATTTAGAAAGATATCAATTTTTTAATTTGTTTTAACTACCTAAATGTGCCAGTAATCCATGTAATTTTGCTTACCTGTCTTATGAAAACTTAATGTACTAAAGCACTAAACGCTATGTTTTCTTTATATACTCTTTCTTAAAAATACTTTATTAATCACAGCCATAAATTATCCATGAGTTTTAAAAATCTTTCGATTTAATTCAGTTTCAGTTTCAGTGCTGACATGTCGGCATTTATTTGTTGTAAATTATGTTAGATTCTTTACATAAGTATTACTTAAAATAAAAAAACAAATGAAGCAGATAAAAAAAAACTGATGTAAGTAGAAAGTAATAGCTGCTAACTATCTCACTAGGTATACCACCTGTTCCGAGATAATTAACAATTCCTTAATCTATAATAGGTATTGTTTAATTGTTGGTATCATTTTGTTTAGATCTTCGCCATAAGAAAAAGGTTTATGGAATCAGCCTTAAACAAAGATGTGCAGTAATACGACCTCAACGACTCTGGTGACTTCGCCTCTAGAATGTCAACGTAAGTATTTACTTAACTCGTTGCCTCTCTCGATCCCTAATCGAGGCTATTTGACTCTCTTTCTGGGTTTTTTAAAGTTTCTAATCTTTACTAACAAAGCACAAGAGAAACTCAGGAGGGGAGGATGCATAGCTTCATGTGTTTACACCACAATTTGGCATCCAAAGACCCATGGCCTATGGAGATGAAAGCAAAAGTAATTAATGAAGTTAGCATTTTAGCTTATCTGGAGTTTGGAAAGTCGTGTCCATGCTACTGGTAGGCTATCTCCTTATTGCCTCATATAAATGAGCCCTTATTTTTCCATTATTCCCTAGTGATATCGTGAAGCTGGAGACGGTATGGGGTGAAAGTAACAACATGTTTGCACTACTGGGTTTCCTGTGCCGGGTGGCATTATCCTCGCCTTCACCCGCGGCTGGCAACTCGCCCTTGTGTGTCTGGCTTCCTTCCCAGTCACGCTTATATCTGTCGGAACTGTGGGAGTTGTAAGTTTTCCTCTTATTTAATAAGAATAAAGTCTCTCTTTTTTATGTAAAAATTCCTTAGATATCCTGCATACTTATGTTTTTGTGGAAAAAAAAAAAAAAAATCCTGAAATCAAAAGGTGACGAAATGTTACAAAAAATATCCTAGGTTAAATAAAAAATTAAAATATTAATTTTTACATTATTCGTCTGAGAATGAAGCGATGATTTAAAATTTCAAATTGCTAAGCATTTTTACTTTTATTTTCAATAAGTTAAGAGATAGATAGAAAAAAACACATTTACAATGTACATTCATTCGAATTTTTTCAAGTTAAAAATAAAAATATAATTATTTGAAAAAGTAATTAGAAAAAAAGGATTTAGAATAAAATATTAAAATTTTGAGGCTGCTTTCAACTAGTTGTGAAGAACTTTGAAATGAGTTATAGTAGAATGGGATTTATACCTACGATTTATTTTTCGATTACCAAGGACCAACCACAACCTCTTAATTCACAGTTAGTCATTTATTTCTATATATTTTATGCTTCCCACCTTTGTACATTACATGCGCATTTCTCTAAAGGTATTTTTATTTCATGTATCTCACAGATTTCTTCAAGACTCGCTAAACAAGAATCCATTGCCTATGGGTTTGCCGGCGCCTTAGCTGAAGAAGTTCTGAGTGGAATTAGAACTGTCATTGCCTTTGGAGGGCAAGAAAAGGAATCACAAAGGTTCAGGGAGAACTTAGTCAAGGCGAAAGACATCAACATCAAAAGAGGTGACAATAACATTGTTAACTTCATAATGTCATAATTTTTTCATCAGGAGAATCAACAATTTTATGAGTGCATGTCCTTCTGACTAATTGTGGGTTATATATTTAGCTATCACGCATAAAAAGCCACACTACTAACAAATATCACTGACTACTAAAGACTTTCTCAACATTCATAATACATGGTGTAACAAAACTCGTAGTACAACCCCAAAAACTGGTGAATCTACATCATATTTGGAGTCGAATGTGACTTTTGAATCTGAGCTTAGAAAATAAAATAAAATTTTTCTCATAAATGCTTTCATTAGTACCGCAGGTTAAGTAAAATTGCACAAATTCATATTCAAATGCTGTTTTTTATTTTGATTTATTTAACATGAAGTATTGCATTATTTATGGATAGTAATAATTAGACTAAATACATGATAATTTGATAAAAAAATTGTAAAAAATTATCAAAAAAAAAATCCACTTGGTACTCAATTTTCTCGAAAACAATGGGTCAAATCAAAAAATTTAATTCTACAAATTCGACTCCAAATATTATGTAGATTCACTGGTTTCTCGCTTGTACATCGAGTTTTGTTACACAATTGTATGTCTTCCAACGCTTGCATACCCAGTTATTCTTACTTTTAACATGTCCGTGTTTTTACACATATTTTTATTTGATCATTTGTGTGTAGTAACTTATTTTGTTACAAATATGTTTTATCAATATTTATTTTACTTCCAGGTTTTTTCACTGGTCTTGGTCTTGGAGTATTATGGCTGTGTATCTATTCTACCTATGCCTTATATTTTTGGTATGGTGTTGGACTTATCATCGATGATAGAGAAACATACACACCAGGAGTTATGGTCTCTGTAAGTACTAATTGTCTCCTACAAGTTGTATTGTAAAGTGAGAGGAAAATATTAGTCATTTTTTGGGTAGGCTGAGCTAATTTAAAAACTTTACTAAGGCTGAAAGTCGTAATCGTAAAATGAGTCTTGGGCAAGTTTAAAATAAAATTTGAATTCATATTCTAAGCGCAAGATATGTATATTATTCAGGCCTCAGCTTAGGACGATTTTTCCGATTTCAATCTTAGTTTTGTGTTTGTGTTTTTTCATTTATTCAAAAACTTTTGCCAGTGTCAATCTCTAGTGCTCATTCCTAGGACCTATCAAAGACTGTTTTACCTAATATATTTAAGTAAAGTTATTTAAAAACTTTTAAATAATCGATATAACTGCATGTAAAAGAAAAATAAGGAATAAGTTATATAAAATATATGCTCACGTAAATCAAATCGTTAAAAAATATTTAACCTTTGATCTTATCGACATTTAATCTCATGTTTTAGGTATTCTTCGGAGTGTTAACAGGAACCATGAACTTTGGTATTTCTACACCATTTATTGAGGTGTTTGGAATGGCAAAGGGAGCTGGAACCAAGATATTCCAGGTTATTGACGGAGTTTCCACCATCGACCCCTTGGCTGATAGAGGAGATAAACCCAGCTCGTGCATGGGGAACATCACCTTCCAAAATATTTATTTCAACTACCCTTCGAGACCGGATGTGAATGTAAGAACAGGATTTGCAGTCATTTGAAGATTAACAATAGTTTTCTGTATATTTCATGAATAAAAATGTTACAGATATTGCAAGGATTGGATTTGACAATAAACAGAGGACAAACTGTTGCTGTTGTTGGAAGTTCCGGTTGTGGAAAATCCACCTGTATACAGCTAGTACAAAGGTTCTATGATCCTATGGAAGGAAGTGTAAGTTTTATGCAATCTATAAACAATTATCAATTTTATTTCCAGGGGTTCACATCTCCTTTCATTGCCCTATATTTCTAATCTCTTTATCTAGGTGCTGTTGGATGGAACAGATATCAGAACTCTGTCAGTAAATTGGTTGAGGAAGAATATTGGGGTGGTTGGACAGGAACCAATCCTTTTCAACACCACTATTGCGGAGAACATCAGGTTTGGCAGGGACGATGCGACCAAGGAAGATATAGAGAGGGCGGCCAGGCAAGCCAATGCACACACCTTTGTCAAAACTTTGCCTAAGGTAATTTCATATCAACTAATTACAAATTCTCGAAAACTCAGACCATCTTGCATAAGTAACATTTTAACATGACCAATTATCTGGCCAATTTTTATGAAAAATTAACTAAATATGAAAAATTCTTATTTAAAGAGGCATTTGATTGAAAAACACTGTCCATTACCAAACCACCATAGACGTCTTTGCTCATTCTTTGTAAATATCTCAAAACTTGGTGTTCCAATGCTGTGCCCTATGCACCATTGGGTGCAGATAAGGGAAGTAGTAATAGTCTCATAGTAGTAGTCTCAAAACAAATCAAAATGGACTAGACTAACTTTTGAAATAGACGGCTCAAATGTTCTACTAATACTTCCCCTTATTCACATCCGATGGTGCATACGGCACTGCATTGGTACACCAAATACAGTGTATCATTTTATTACATGAAGGTACCAGTCCAAGGTATCACACATGAAAATCACATATAAATCAATATTTCATGCCGACCCCTTACGGGAATCGAAACCGCGACCTCATGCACGGTAGCTTACACACTTTGAATTCAACTGTTCTACTGCAAAAAAAATAATATTGGGAAAATAATCATTATAGTATAGCGCTTGTTTGGTTTTTGTTATTTTTATTTGGTAACACGTAAATTATTATGATGTAACTTTCATTTTATGGTGATTAGCACGTACAATAATTTCAGGGTTATGAGACATTAGTCGGCGAGAGAGGAACTCAGCTCTCCGGAGGTCAGAAACAGCGTATCGCCATCGCCAGAGCCCTCGTCAGGAATCCCAAGATACTGCTGCTGGATGAAGCTACGTCTGCTCTGGACAATGCCAGTGAACATAAAGTTCAAGTGGCTCTTGACAAGGTAAAGTTTACTCAAATATTATATCATGTGCATATACTATACTCCTTCAGAATACTTCAATTCAAAGCAATAGGCCTCCGTAGCACAATGGCTAAGGCAAGGAGGTTTTATGTTCAAGTGATTTTTCCCAAACCTGGGTGTTTGTAATGTTCCCCTCTGCAATTGGGTCTCCTGGCCTTTTAAGGTGGTTAAAATAAATCAATATAATATTCCCCAGTCAGTCAGTCAGTTTGATAATAACGACACATGAATATTATTAGAATTTGAATGTATTATTTTGATTGAAATGTTATATAGGCTCGCGAGGGACGCACCACCATTATTGTAGCACACCGCCTGTCAACCATCAGAGGAGCGGATCTCATTGTGGTAATCGACGGGGGAAAAGTGTGTAGAGAAGGGCTCACACAAGGAGCTGATGGCTGTGAAAGGACATTACTTCAAACTTGTCACTGCTCAGTTGTACTCTTCTGATGAACTTCCAGCTATAGAAGGTATTTTTATCATAACTAGATTTTATTTTCTTGATCAAAATACACAAAACCTGTATTATGTGTTCTATATGTCGTCCCTATACTACTGCAATTTCTGACTGATTTACTGAATGTTAATTTTGGAAAAAAATAACTCTGGAATCTTTCAAGCTCCATCTTTATACTGGTCAAATCTGCAAAGCGATCCAGTACTCGGTTACTAAGTAGCTTAAGATACAACAAGTAAATGTTGTAAATTATGTCAACATACAACATAAAATCGAACGATAACGCGGGCCGTGCCATTTTCGTAACGTTATCAAAAACCAAGTGAAAACAAAACAACCAACAAGTGCACAAGTGCAATTTGGAGTGTCGTGCCGAGGAGAAAACCGTAAGTCCCTTTTCCCGTCATTTTCCTAGATTGGCATTTGTATTAAACGAACATCGCGTTTATTGTCTCCCCCATTTCTTCAAAACGTGATACTAGGAAGCGAGCACCCTGTTTTACAGTCCCAGGGCTATCGAAGGAAGATCGTACAGCATTTTTGGTCCATCTCGCGGATAAATATATTCGGACTATTTTGCTTCTTCGTAAAGCGTCTTGAAGAAATAAATCTGTTTTGGTTGACTTTTAAAAAAGCGTTATCATATTCATCATCATACATATTTTCAAACATAAATCGTTCAAACATAAACACATCAAATAATCGTTAAATAATCACAGATTATAATACTAGTAAAGTTATAATCATCGCGTATTTAGATGCATTTATTTCATTCGTGATGTTTTTTTAAATGTACCCACTTTACGCGCGGTGAAACGTAACAATATTGCTAGTGCTAGTGATGCGAATGTTCCGTAACCGAATTATTCGATTGTGCCAATAACCGATTGGGGTAACCGAATGTTTCGAGTTGTTCGGTACCAAAGATTGTTCATCAATCAACCAACGCAAACGTAGGGAATAGTCGGTTGACGCTGCCTAGTCATATTCGATTATTTTTTCTAACCAGTTATTTTTTATTGTGAGATAATCGATTATTTCTATTTAAAATAACCAGATCGTATATCGTATACATCAACTTCATCGTATTAACCCAAATCTAGATTATTTCCAACCGTAATATAAACACATTTTTAAAAATAAATTTCTTTATTATCATCATGAACGTTAATACTGTTAGACGAAATCATGCTTTTAAGAGGCTGAAAGATGCATTGCGATCGGGAAACAATGCAATTTCCGAACCGGAAAATATACCACTTTTTTTTATCTTGGTGTGAGCGCTTAGATACGATTATCGAGGCCTTCAATGAATCGCAAATCAAAATTTTGTGCGAAATCTCTGACGACGAAGAGGCCACAAAAGAGAACAATATCATTCAAGAGCAAATGGACGAAGTCGTTTGCGAGATATCAACAACATCAAGCGGCAACTTACCACCGGTACCAGTTTCGGAAACGAAAGACGTCAAACCCGAATCGTGTGTAACTTATAATCACGCAAAATTGCCTCTTATCAAACTGCCCGTATTTACAGGCATAATCAAAGAGTTCCCAGCATTTTATGATTTATTTTTAAGTTTAGTTCATAATCGGAATGATTTATCAAACGTGGAAAAATTCCAATATTTAATATCGTCTCTGTCAGGAGAGCCTGTAAACATCATTCGAGCATTTCCAATTACTAGTAATAATTATAACGACGCATTTAACGCATTAGTAACACGATATAATAATAAACGATATCTCGCTTTCTTATGTTGGGAAGAGATCTTATACAATAAACAAATCACTGTAGATTCACCTCAGGCTTTGAGAAAAGTTTTAGATATTTTTCAGAAAAATATTTCTATTCTAAAAGGGCTTGGACTTCCCACATCTGATTGGGATTTCATTCTTTTCCACACCCTTTTGACGAAACTAGATAAAAATTCACGTGAAGCATTTGAATTATCCATTAAGGGGGTAGATTTTCCAGATTTCTCAACATTACATGAGTTTCTTGTAGATAGGTGTCAGGCTTTGGAAAGATCGATTCTTTCCAGAGATCGTTCTCCTGACGTCATCATCAAGAGGACGTTGGTGAGCAAATCGAAACCGTCTTCAACATTGTTGACACATGCACCAACGTGTCCCTTGTGTTCGGGAAACCATTTTATATATTCATGTGAAGATTTCAAGGCGAAGACCGTTCAGGAACGTTGGAATGTAGTTAAGCAAAAGAGGCTGTGTGGCAATTGCCTGCGACCTAATCATGACCGTTCTAACTGCAAATCAACGTTTAATTGCAAAAAATGCAATTCACGCCACAATACACACTTGTGTTCTTCGAACTTTTCTAACGTTCAAAATTCTTCCGAACCTATCGCTAACACATCAAAAAACGATTCTGTCATTCCCGTTACTACTCTCAGCAGCACGCAAATGGCCTCACACCCTTCGTCTTCTTTTGTCCTCTTAGCGACTGCGGAAGTCGAAGTACGGGATTTTAATGGCAATCATCAAGTCATTAGAATTCTTCTCGATCCTGGTAGCCAAATTAATATTATTACAAATCGGTGCGTGAATAGACTAGGTTTAAAACGCATTAAAGTGGATACCCCAATGTCAGGCATTGGGCAGATCCCTACCACCCTCCGCTCACAAAGTAAGCATTGAGCTGCGGCCAATAGGTAAATTAGATCCCGTATATTTTACCGAAGCTGTCACACTGGATCGTATTTGCGGTGACATGCCAACACATCAAATCACATCACAATATCGTCACTTATCGAACATCAAGCTAGCGGACAATCACTACAACCAACCTCGTCCCATTGATATTTTAATCGGTGGAGAACTGTTCCCCAAATTTCTTCTGCCAGGCAAAATTAGAGGCGGACGAAGTAACTGCTCCCACAGCCATAAACACAGTTTTCGGTTGGATTTTAATGGGAAGAGTCTTGTCAGTCCAGCTCAAACAATCAAATCAATTTACTGGCACATTCATTGTCTGTAACGGACGATACCCGATTAGATTGTGCGGTACAACTTTGGGAGACCGAAAACATCCCCAACGTTGAACCATCGAATTTTTCTCGTCGACGACCAGCGATGTGAGGAGATGTTTCAGAACACTCACTCCCGAGAATCCGATGGGCGTTATGTTGTAGATTTACCCTTTCGTAATTCCAAAACACCGGTTCTCGTCCATTCCAATTCGATTGCGTCGCGGCGATTCTGTTATCTGGAGAAGCGCTTGCTAAAGAATCCGGCTGTTCAAAAGGAATACAACGATCATATATTGGAATATTCAACAAGCCATCATATGGAGCTCATTCCTCCCAATGAATGTAAATCGTCTTCGGCATATATATATTCCACACCACGCAGTCGTAAAACCCGAGAGTCTTACGACCAAACTCCGCGTCGTTTTTGATGCCTCATCTAAGGATGAGCGGGGTTTCTCATTGAATGACGCCCTCTTAATAAGGTGTAAGCTTCAAACAGACATTTTTTTGAGATTTCGTCTTCATGCCGTCGTCTTCACGGCGGACATCCGTCAAATGTACCGCCAAATCAAAATCACTAGAAGTCATCAACGTATTCTATTCCGCTGTTCTTCCGATAAACCCATTCAAGAATATCAACTTCAACGTATTGTGTTTGGAATCTTCTTCTGCTCCCTTTTCTCGCTATTTTGAGATGAAAAAGTCGTTTGATAATGAAAGACCAATTCGATTCCAATCGTGATTTCATCAAAATTTTAGGGCTTGAATGGAATTCTTTAGAAGATCAATTTGTTTATCACATCAATCCGCTTAATAGATCATGCACAAAACGGACTATGCTATCCAAACTAACTCGGATATACGACCCACTGGGGTTTTTATCACCTTTAACATTCTTAGCCAAGTTGTTGATACAACGACTCTGGTTATTCGGAGTGTCTTGGGATAACCCGGTCCCAAATGACATTCAAACATATGGGTGAGGTACACAGCGCAATTACCTAACCTCGTACAAATTAAATGGACAGACGCATCACTGACAACAAATCTCATGAACGTCAAGTTCATGGATTCTGTGATGCCAGTGAATCGGGTTATGCAGCAGTTGTTTACTTACGTAGTTCATCAAATCATCGCCATCATCATGAGGCCCTTGTATGCGCTAAATCTCGAGTAGCGCCCGTAAAGCGCATGACTTTACCTCTCGTTTAAAACTCAGTGCCGCCTCATTATTAGCCGATCTCATGCATTCTTAAAAAATATGCAAAAATCCTGAACGTAACAAGTGTATATGCATGGACCGATTCAAATATCGTATTATCTTGGATTCAGTCGCAATCAACACGATATAAGGTTTTTGTTGGAAATCAAATTTCTAACATTCAACGTAAGCTGCCGTGTGCTGTGCTGAATGGAGGCACGTGCCTACCAGCCAGAACCCAGCTGATTGTGCTAATCGAGGTGTGTTGCCCGATGACCTGGTACATCATCCACTTTGGTGGACGGCCCCCTCGATAGCTCAAATCGCGTCAGTGCTAACAGCAAGTGGTTTGACCAAAAGACCACTTGTTAAACTGTGCCCTATTCCGGATGAATGAGTCTCAGGCACTCATTCATAATCATCCATCATCAGCCATCATCCATCGTCATGTAGCATTAACAATCGTATCATTCAAAACGTAATCTCATCATACATCATATCAATAATCGGCATGTTTCCTTTAATCGTTAACCAAAACAGAACCACTTACTGGGAATATGCCGTCATATTCCGCAGCGCGGGGGAGTATGTTCAGGACTGACTTATTAATATTTCGTCAAATGTCAATTTTGTCCTTCTTGTCCCCTGTATATCCCCTCCTAGCGGCCGGCAACAAAACTTCTCTGAGAAGACATTCAACAGTCGAGTCATTACCCTGAACAACAACAACAACATACAACATAAAATCGAACGATAACGCGGGCCGTGCCATTTTCGTAACGTTATCAAAAACCAAGTGAAAACCAAAACAACCAACAAGTGCAATTTGGAGTGTCGTGCCGAGGAGAAAACCGTAAGTCCCTTTTCCCGTCATTTTCCTAGATTGGCATTTGTATTAAACGAACATCGCGTTTATTGTCTCCCCATTTCTTCAAAACGTGATACTAGGAAGCGAGCACCCTGTTTTACAGTAAAATCTTTTTAAATTAATTTGTAATTAAATAATCTATTTGTTTTGCTTCCATAAAAGTTTTGCCTCCGTCAAATGTTTACATTATAAAATTTCCATTAACTGGTTTACCATGGATTTTGGATTACAGTCTTAATTTTGGGTGATATTTTTTGTTCAATAGATGCCGATTTCTCACCTAGAAAACCAAGTATTTCCAGTGTTAAAAGTATTGATGAAGACGAAATGCCTCCTCAAATAATGGTAAGACACAATATCCATTTTTAAATCAACTATTATATAATTTTTCTCTATTTTGAAATCAATCCAACAATCTAACTCTATTTTTTTACTTGTAAATAAAAACTTAAGTAGGTATGTAAAATCTGCCTTTTATTCATCGTAAAGTAATAAATTTTATTTCTCTCTAGGTTGAAAGTGAAGAAGACATACTAGTTGACATGCCACCTGTTCCACTATCTAAGATCCTATTGTTGAATCTACCAGAATGGCCATATTTAGTAGTGGCTATCATCTGCTCAGTTGTCATGGGAGCTCCTATGCCTGTTTTCGGAATCTTGTTTGGAGAAATTATCGGGGTAAGAATATAATGTAAACTTTCAAACTAAAATAGAAAATTAATTTAAGAAATATCTTTACATTTGAATTTATCTTTCAGACATTGTCTCTTCCTGATGATGATGAAATCAGATCTCAAACCAACTTCTACTGTATTATTTTTGTGATTGCCGGAGTTATTACTGGAATTGTGACATTCCTCTCAGTAAGTTACAAATTGGGCGTTGATTGTTACTTTTTTTTATTAGCAATTTAAGTTGAACATAATATTATCTTCTTGTTTTTGTAAAGTAATTATCAGTCAAGGTAACATTCAATAATTGATCAATTATCTTGTCCACAGATATATATGTATGGCATAGCTGGTGAAAAGATGACGCTAAGATTAAGAGCAATAACATTCGAAGCCATGTTGAAGCAAGAGATCGGATGGTTTGATGATAAGGCTAATGCAACTGGCTCCTTGTGTGCTCGATTATCGGCTGAAGCCAGTGCTGTGCAAGGAGTAAGTTGACTTTAATATGTGTAATATGGTAAATATTATACCTTCACATGTCTCACTCTGAATATTTTGAATTCTAGGCAACTGGACAGCGTATTGGTACTATTGTCCAAGCAATAGCAACACTGCTGATATCCGTCGTGCTCGCCCTGTATTACCAATGGAAGCTCGGTCTGGTAGTTCTCTGCTTTACGCCATTTACCCTCGTGGCTACATATTTACACAGAACGGTGGCCATGTCGGAAAGTTTTGGATCTTCCAAAGCCATGGAAAAGAGCACTAAGGTAAGACTAGTTTTACTCTCTATCACAAATCAAATAACAAACAATGTATTGATAAAACTATCATTAATATATTCAACACTTATTCAATACCTTATTATTTTCAATTATAGAGAAGATGCAAATTTTATTTTGAGGAAACAACATACTAGAAAGCGCATTTTGACTATTTATCTTCAACATTTCATTTTTATATACTTCTACATACAATATTATCTCTCTTACTTCTTTTGTTTATTTTTTTTTATCTACAGCTTGCGGTTGAGGTTATTAGCAATATTAGAACAGTGGCATCTCTAGGCCGTGAGAAGCAATTCCTGCTAGAATTCACCCAGGAGTTGGTACCAGCAATGAAAGCAGCCAAAAAAAATACTCACTACCGAGGCCTTGTATACGGTATTGCCATGAGCCTCATGTTCTTCGCATTCGCTGCATCTATGTACTATGGAGGGTACTTGATAGAAAACGAAGGAGTCAAATATTCAAAGGTCCTGAAGTAAGTTTGATTTTTTCAATGCTCTGTAATTTGAAACATTCTGTTGCCACTATACAAAAAACTGTGTTTGATTTTTTTTCAATCTTTGAGGTTACGCACTTGTACTTTTTGTTTCAATCTTATTTCTATATATGATGAAATATTATGGGTGTGACAATGTATTTCGATTATAGAAATAATAACTCGGTGTATATACACACTTTTTAACATAATAAAAGTGAAGTTTCCCAGTTAACAGGTTAATTTACTGTTAATGTTTCCAGAGTATCGCAAGTGTTGATCATGAGTACCATGTCTATTGCTAATGCTCTTGCATTTGCTCCGAATCTACAGAAAGGGATATCAGCCGCCACACGTATTATTTACCTGTTAAACAGAACTCCAAAGATTTTGGATCCACCAAACAAAAGCCTCACATATTTCGTAAGTTTCAAGTTCAATTGAGTATTGATTATAATGTGTACATATAATAATAAAACCGCTATGCATGCATGATGACATTTATCTGTAGTATAGTTTTCTTTTTAATTGGATGATCGCAATGGTAAAGAGAGCATGCCTCCAGAATCAGATGTACAAATTAATAGCAAATCCTTTTTATAATAAATAATAGTGATTTTGTGTGTTTATAATACGGCACTTTTCATTTCACAGCAAGCTGAGGGTGATGTTAATTTCAAGGATGTTGATTTTTCATATCCTACGAGGCCACATATCCAAGTACTGAAATCACTCAACCTAACAGCCTCTGCAGGCAAAACCATAGCACTGGTTGGCTCCAGTGGGTGTGGCAAGTCTACCTGCATACAACTTTTAGAAAGGTTTTATGATCCCAGCAATGGAAAAATTGTAAGTAGATAAAAGGCATTGAATGTACAAATAATTTTAATCTTCTTTTATTAAATGGTTTTAAATGTAATGTATTTTTCTGTTGTAGTATTTGGACAGGGAGCCTATTGATGATCTTCTCATGGCAGATTTACGAAGAAACTTGGGAATTGTGTCCCAGGAACCAATTTTGTTCGATCGTACTATTGGTGAGAACATCGCATATGGAGACAACTCAAGGATACCTTCGATGCAAGACATCATGGATGCGGCGACCAATGCAAATATTCACAGCTTCATAAGCTCTTTGCCTCAGGTAAGGAAACATTATATTAAAATCCATACAAAACAAACTATTTACCTGTATCATTCCATTTATTTCCCATTCTTATTCTACAGTGGGTATTAGGGTGGCCCAAAAATGTTAAATTTACCCTATACACCTCAGGGCACCCGCTAAGTTTTTTACTTTAGTTGATAGTAGTTAAGTGCTAAAATTTCAATGTCCTAGGTGGGATAAAAGGCTATGCTCAACGTTTCCAAGGTTTTAAAATTTTTGTAATTTTCGCATATAATTTTTTTTTTTAAAGTTTTTTTTATGAAAGAAATACCAAGAAAAATGTGTTAAAGAGTTGAAAAAATTAGAACTTTCAATGGTTGTTTGTGAGGAGTGCTTTTATTCAAGTGATTATTTTGGACTTTTTGTGAAAATATGGACACACAACACGTCAAGCGGACTCTATATTCTTGATAGGTGTCAAAGATTTAGAACCAATATCTAGGTTTAATTAGTTACCATTCATCATCAATATTATACTATGAAATAAACTAATTTATTACTTCCCAGGTAGTTGTACTTTAGAACAACCCTCGAAATGCCAAATTTTTTCATAATATTACATACCTTTGAGCACTGTCTTCCAATTAGAACATTAGCTTCAAACTTTACCTGAATACTTGTTTTACCACTGATAAAAAAATTTGTGGGTGCCCAGACATGTAAACTAGTTTTGAATTTTTTAATATATAATATGGGCCACACTAGTGGGTATCAGTGCTAAGCTCCAGATGTCACTGCAACCTGTATAGATCTATTGTTTATCTATTTATTTATTTATTATACCAGGGCTACAACACTCGCCTGGGCAGCAAAGGTGCCCAACTATCTGGTGGACAGAAGCAGAGAGTTGCCATCGCAAGAGCTCTGCTCAGAAATCCTCGGGTGCTGCTGCTAGATGAAGCCACATCAGCCTTGGATACTGAGAGTGAAAAGGTATACATATAAATTTACTATATTACCTTCCAAAGTCACCACAATTTGTAGTGCTGTAAGAAGGATTTTATAAATTTGTTTTATGTGGGTGAATGTTTTGTTTAAGAAGGGTGTTGTTAAGCCCTCCGTGATGATGCTTAAACATATATCTATACAATTTAATGACTAAATGGCGGACTTATGGCTCTTGGCCATTTCTTCCAGTCAACAAATTGTTTATCAGCACAGCGCTATCACTTCAGTGGAATAAATCTCTACAATGACCTTTCGAATTAAAGTGTTTAAAAATAATACACATTTTCAAGAGCTGTGTAGAAGTGGCTATATATTTTACATATATTTTTCTTAACTTTTAGGTTGTTCAAGAAGCTCTAGACAAGGCCAAGTTGGGCCGTACATGTATCACTATCGCCCACCGACTCAGCACAATAAAGGATGCCGATCTGATTTGTGTGTTCAATGAGGGGGTCGTGGCAGAATCCGGAACACACAGTCAGCTAATGGAGATGAAAGGCATTTATTATCGCCTTCAAAATCAGAAAAGTGTTTAATATCCTATTGGAGACATTTGTAGGAATAATGACGTGCTATGGGTAGACCTAGTATTTTATCTGCATTTGAAGCTAACGGAATGTTTGTGTGAAACAAGTTTTTATCTATTATTTTATTGTGAAAAGTATTTACCCACTGTGTTTATTGGCTATTTGTATTTTTTATTATGCCTCGTGCAAGTAAAGTTTTTAATTTTCAACTTTTTGTACAAACAATGGCATACATTGGCGGGTTCCGACCAACCAAAAAGCGATACAAAATAAATAAGTTAACTTATAAGAAAACAAGCCAAATGTAAAAATATAAAATTCTGCACACATCGCTTTATCAATCTGTACTAAACGGGGCAGTGTACTATGAATGAATATTGTATTTTAAGTTTTATTTATGTTTCAATATCGGATAAATTCCGATATACTTTCAAAGTAGGTTTTTCATGATATGATTATCATTTACAAAAAGATTGATTCATTTGAAGTGCTTACATTTATGTTGTATTTATTTATTCATTTATTGAAGAAAAATAAAACAAAATAGTTTAAAAAATAAAATTGTCCTCACTGGGGTAACCCGTGCCAAGGACTAATTTTACAATTAAGATTATTATTCAATTATTTACGTACTAAATATATTCTAAATGTACAATGTACAAAGTGACTACTTTCCCTTATCCACACCCAATGGTGCATAGGGCGCTGCATTGGTAAACCAAGTGCAGTGAATCTTGATAATTTGTTATGTGAATGCAAAATGATCAGCCTTACGCTTAGCTATTAAAAAAAAGATAAATCAATAATAAATGTGATTTATATAAAATAATTATATGCGTCCAATTAAATGTAAATACTAGTTGTTCCTTGTAATAATACAAGAATATAGATTTTAAGGACATCAATTTCCATTATATACTTATATTATAACTTATAAAATAAAATATTTTAAAATACTGTTGTACAGTTGTCATTTTATTTTTATCCCCTAATCCTTCCAAATATGCATAGGTGAGTTGGATCAATGGACTTATTTATACAAGTTTTTATTTAATTTTATTTTTAAGTTTTGATCATAAGAAATTAATGTGTTGAGATTATCTACTGACATTTCTTGGTGGAATTGCATTTTAATAAACCTACCCACAAAATTCTTATAATTTTACGTAACCGACTGACGATTCATAACAAATTTATCTTCATTGTCATCACTACGCTGTGTAGTGATATAACACAGTGAAGTTTACATACACAATGACATGATCGTGGAATATGCCTTTCGGTTATAAGGCCTCGTTAACATTATAATAAATATGGTCAGAAAAAATATTTGTACTGTCAACGCATGAAAATTTTTCTTGTTCAATATACCTAAATGTTGTTAGTAAGTTAATTTTTCATTATGATTTATTTATTTTAGGATAATTTATTAAGCGCCATTTTTGTGAGAAATCACCTCAATTATTTATTTTAGGATAATTTATTAAGCGCCATTTTTGTGAGAAATCATTAATCATAATTGTTATGGAAAAGGCCTAAATTATGGAAAAGGTTATGAATATCAAGCATATATGAACCTTAGAGGCTTGCAGTCCCCACCTCAAGGTTTGAAAAAAAAAAAATTATTATTGTTATCGATATTTTCAAAATATCATTATCATGATAAATATTATGCCTATCATCGATATATCGATATTTTAAGCAAGCTATTTATCGATATTTTGCCAATGGGCAGAGATTACAGTTTGCTGTTATCGACATTTATTGTTGTACCGGCCAAGATTGCAGGTTACTGTTTTCTCGGTCGGTAACCGCTAGTTTTATATTTTGTCGTGCGTCGGAGTGTCGCTAACTAGGGAAGTGACTTTCCCCCTTCAATAGTTTCTATAGCTCTGTGCATTGAACTTTGTACCGTCAACTTTTGACAGTTTTATATTGTTATCTAAGTGTATATTATATATATCTTTGTTGTTATCATGATGTCACCGTCACTTTTTTATTGTTTCATGCTTACGTGCAAATAAGTTTTTTCGAAATACACCTTGTTTACGTCTTTACGTGGTGTTCGGAATAAACAGGATATTAATCTATGGTGTTCGGTGTCTTCAGTGCATACCATAATAGTTTTGTTTGGAAATATTAACTTGAGACAATGAATAGCTTACCGGTAACAAATTTAATAAGAAGGTTGTATTCAACTTCATTTTCCAAAGCCAAAAAATATGTTTTTGTTAAACATTTCCAAGGAGAACCCAAGAAAAGCGACTTCGATGTTGTAGAAGAAAAACTTCCCGCCCTGCAGGATGGCGGTACGTTTGAAATATTTATGTTTGCAACTTTTATTATTTTAATATTGCTATTACTTTTTTGAATACGTAGGGAAAGTAGAAAGTAATTTCCATTTGTTGTTTTTCGAATCAAAATAAACAGAAAAAGATAACCTACAAAATATTTTTAAATATGTATACATTTGAAAATTGAAATAAATGATAACAATATGTGTACAGATAAAGATAATAAAACATTATTCAATACAATATAAATATTGAAAGTGTTCTAATATGTTTTACTAATAGCTATAACCCCAATATACCAGCATGTCTCAATTATAAATGGATCCAAGACCTAATTTTTAAAACATGTTTAACAAAATTTTCATGTTTTTATTTTTGAGAGTTCTGCATCCGGCATTCAAAGCTCTGCGTTGTAACATCATTTTTATTTCATAGTTGTTATGCCTAATTTTTTTTGTATAAACCTACCAACAAAATAAAATGATGTGTATTTTATGATAACAAATTGTGTGGTAATATTTGTTTGTTTGTACTTCTTGTACATTGGCAGATTCATTTCTATAAAGAAATTTCTCCCAATTAGCCAACCAAATATTCATAAGGAAATGGGTTATATTTCATGATTATTTTCAGAATTCCTCTGTAAGGCGGAGTACTTGAGTGTGGATCCATACATGAGAGCGTACATGATCGGTTATCCAGAAGGAACTGACATGATTGGTTCACAAGTTGCGCGGTAAATATAATCTTATTGTCGGCATATGTTTATGATTCTGGGGATTAATAATTTACTATGATCCAAATATTTATGATCAAAGAAGATAAGATATTGTACAATATTTCTATTTTTGCAAGTCACAATACCTAATAAAAAGTCATGTTTAATTATTCTTTTAAAATGCTGTATCAAAGATGATGTGAAAATAAATTATTATTATTAATGATTTTAACTAGACTACTTTCCTAAACCTTTGAAAATAGTTTGCTATTTAAAATTAGCTCCATAATAGATTTATGTATGTATGTATGTACTTATTAAAATTTTAAGTAATTCGATAAGAATTTGTACAACTTTACATTTATATTATATAATATCGACGCCTCTTACGTATAATATCGTAACCCACAAAATGCGATTTTACAGGAGGAGCATTTGAAAATATTTTCGTTTATATGCATTGGTTGTAGATACGACAAATTACGCCCCAAAAAAGCCCTTATTCAATAATAATGCAAAACAATTTTTTTGTTTTGGTAGAATTAAAGATATAGTTAAATACAGACGAAATCCACCAAAAACTCAAAATCGACGATTTGTGGGTTACGATATTATACGTAGGAGGCGTTGATATAGAGGATTTTTAAATATTTAAAACAAAATATTACTATTAACAACTGATTTGAATTTTTCTTCAACATCATTATTTTATTATTTCAGAATAGTGGAAAGTAAAAACAAGGACTTTCCCGTTGATAAACTCGTAGTTGCAAATTATGGTTGGAGAGATTTGACTATTGATGGTGGAAAACGATTCAAGAAGCCATCATTGACGGCCCCCACATACCTTCTGCCAGATATTGGAAATCTACCAGCATCTTTGGGGCTCGGGGTTTTAGGAATGCCAGGGTAAGACAAATTTAATTAAAAATGCTTCCTAACATGACTTTTTTAAACGTGAAAAAATCGTCCGTTTTAACTTCACAAATATTTTTAAAGAGGTAGTCAGTACCAACTTAGGTTTATTTTTATAATTGATGGATGTACCTACATTATATATGCAGATTATACAATTATTATCATTATACCTACTCGTATTACTTACTGCAATTTTCATTAGCAGGATTTTAATGTAAAAATTGGCGAGCCAATAATACAGATCTTCAACTATGTACAATGCTAACAATAAGAATCAGTTGACTAATTAGTATAGTTATGGTAAATAATAAAGAAGCATTTTACATTATGTTCTTAAACATCTTATTTTAAAATAAAAATAGAAACTTTAGCACACAAGTACCTATGTACATTACGATTGTTAAAATATCGCTATCTGTTAGCAAAAAAGTTTTCATCTCGTGTGTTATTTTTATTCAGAAACACATCATACTTCGGATTTTTGGAAATATGTAAACCCAAAGAAGGAGAAACTGTCGTGATATCGGGAGCAGCAGGGGCAGTTGGTTCTCACGTTGGCCAGATTGCTAAAATTAAAGGTTTTTTCCAATATTACATATACTTTCAGTTATACTTACTGTTCAAAATTTTTTTTGACAAATTAACTTTTATTAATATTGTTTTTTGCAGGATGCAAGGTCATAGGATTTGCTGGCTCTGACTCTAAATGCAAGTGGCTAACAGAAGAAATGGGCTTTGATCATGCTTTTAATTATAAAACAGTAAATCTTAGGAAAGTCTTAAAAGAAGCAGCTCCGAAAAAAGTAGATTGCTATTTTGACAATGTAAGTACTACAACTTACTCTAATACTCACTATTTTTCCTGGCATGTGAATAATGCCCATGCTTTATGCTATCATGGAATTTATAAAATAACTTCAACATTTTTAAAAATAGCAGTTAAGAATTAAAGTTGATGCAAAAAATTACTGAGTATTCATCCAGCAGGCATTCATCCATATAACAGTGTTTTGATAAAAGCATCTATACTGGTTTTGTGAATAAACCTTAGTATGTAATAGTATTATCATTCATCTCACAATAATAGTTCAGCTTCTGAGTATCTTTAACATTTATATACACTCAAGAACTCTCTTTTATAGTTGAAAATGCTGCTTAAAAGAAATACATAATAGGATTTTACTATCAATATTTCAAGGTTGGAGGTGAAATTAGTTCTGTAATACTCAACCAGATGAATCGTTATGGAAGAATTGCAGTTTGTGGATCTATTTCCTCTTACAATGATGATCCTTTTCAGTTACCCAAAGGTTTGTATTTCATTCTCTAAATGTAAATCTTTTAATTTCTAGTAAAATAAAACATATAAATTTCAACATTCATACTCAAAACACTAAAGTTAGAAAATGTTTTGCCCCATTAATATTTTCTGATACCTATCTGATCTCTAAAACTAAAAAAAATATTTAAAAAACTGCAGCAAGTGGAAAATTTTCTATTTTAATTTCAGTTCCGATCATGCAACCCGCTTTAGTATTTAATGAACTAAAGATGGAAGGATTTCTTGTTAACCGTTGGGTACCACAGTGGTCTGAGGGTATCCAACAAAATCTTAAATGGATTCAGGAAGGAAAACTAAAATATCAGGAAACTATAACCAATGGTTTTGACAACATGTTCGAAGGTTTCGTCGGTATGCTTCGAGGAGAAAATACTGGAAAAGCAATAATCAAAGCTTAAATATGTTATGAAATACTTATTTTCTTTCTTTAATATAAAAAAAAATATATATATACATACAAACTGTGTATTATTTAAATTTTCACTGTTGCCTTTTTTTTCCTGGTGTTGAATATCATGGCTTTCCGAAGAATGATATTGAATGCTCAAATTCACTTAATTTCAGGCAGATATCTTAAAACACAAGCATTTAAAGAGTATTCTTTTTATTGTATGAATAAATTACGTAATATTTATCTTTCCTTTACTTACGTATTTTTTTAAATGTATTACATCTCATTAATTCTGGATATACATTAAAAAAAAAAATCCTCGCTAGGAAACCCTGTCCTATGGAAAGCATTTTACATATCAATGGTTTTTTTTTCATTTTGACAAAATTAGTTTTAAACATTATCAAACAATAATAATGCTTTACATGTTCAAAATTCGGTAGAGTTTGGTAGAGTAAAATCAAAGATTTAATATTAATACTTGTACAACAATAGTAGGTAAAAATATTATTGTAGCATTAAATTGTCCTGAACACAGCAATGCTGTGTGATGTGATGTGTGACATGTAATTAAGTAAGTAACTTAATTTGTGCATTTAACATTTATTATGAAAATATTATTTAGATGTTGGATATCAATTCTATAACTAATTTATTAATTAATACAAAACTTTTTCAGAAACTAGAAGCGTTGTTTAAAAACTAGGATTTGCCATATAGGATTGATTTAATAGTCTTTAGGTAACAGCGCTAAAATACAAAATATTTTTCTATAAAATATCTTAGGAATCCAGAATAAGATAAGATATAATTAAATTTATCTTTGAAATCTTTCATAGAAAAAAATATAACCATTTAATAAATTAAATCTTATCTTTAATATCACACAATGTTTTGATTTCAACTTGTTTGTTATAAGTAATAAATTTGATATTTTCCTTATTTCAAAAATGATGAAATTTAAAGAAATTTATCCTAAGAAGAGTAACAAGTGTTTAATTCACAAGCTATCATTTTGTTTTACTCATATTTTTTAGTAGTTTGTTTTTATTTTAAAAAATAAATATTTGAATTTCTATGATATACTTACTCAAATATTTCAATTTTGGGGCTGCTTTCAAAGTTGGAAATAACTATGCCAGAAAGCAGGTAACAAGTTAAGCTGGAGTGGGATTCGAACCTTGAGATTCTAATCTTCCACTGGAGTCTTCGAATCTTATCACTAGACCACAACCCAGTTCAAATTGGTTCGGAGTCGGTTAACAATTATTTAAATAATATAATTGGGAGTAGAAAATGTTAGACCGCCTCATAGCATAGTGGTAGTGCATTCAGCTACCGTTCATTAGGTCGCGAGTTCGATTCCCGTAGGAGGTCAAAATTAAATATTTATTTACCTATGATTTTCATATTAATATTTCATGTGTGATACCTTGGACCGGTACTGAAGTGTAAGACTGATCATCCTACCTTCATGTAATTAAATGATCAAGATACACTGCACTTGGTGTACCAATGGAGTGCTCTATGCACCATTGGGTGCAGATAATGGAAAGTAGTAGTAGTGGCAAATGTTATGTAGATAAAGTATAAAAGCCATGTTTAGGTTTCTACTCTTAATATTATGAGTGGCCTTTTTATCCTCATATATAACAAAGAGGTTTGATTTTTAGTGAGTAAATACAATATATTAGTGGTTAATATTATGCATTATATCGTATTGTATTTTAGTTTACTAAATCTAAAATCCATATTTGGAGTTCATGATTAGTATTATATGAAAATAATGATAACATAACACATCACATAGGTAAGTATTAGGTATATCAACATGATAAACTTGTTGGTACGTCATTATCTCATCAAGGATGTACATAGAATGACATATCATTTCATGTTTTTAAATTAAATTAATCGAAAAGATAAATTAAACTGAATGAATTTCCTGCTGACACATTTGAAAAATTAGGAACCGGCCTATACCTTTAAAATTTGACTGTGTTTTAATGAGATCAATGCCAATAAAACTAACGTATTATATATACAATATACATAATATATACTACAATACAAACATTAAGTTCTTATGATATACCTGAATAATCAAATGTTTGGCTACTTTTAACTAGACGGAAATAGCTGCACTAGAAAGTAGTTAATGAGTTGAAGTAGAGCGGGATTAGAATAATGGATTTCTAATCTGAAATCTGAGGCTCAAACCAAAACTTTTTTTGGTTCTGAGAACATTTTTTTGTGTAAGTAAAATTATATTTTAAATTGTGTAGCGGTAAAAGTGGGTAGCGTCGCGGTCTCTGAGTCCAGAGATCGTCGGTTCGAATCCCCACTTTGACACGACTCGATTCCTATTTTCAAGCACAAGCCGCTTAGGCTTTATTGAAAATAGTATTTACAAATTGAAATATGTGCAAATATCATAAGATTGCATAGATTTCTTTTTTCATTAAAAAAAAAAAAAAAAAAAAAAATTTAAGGGGTATTACTAAAAAATTTTATGTATAAAATAAATTAAGATACTTTTTTAATGATGGTCTAAGTTTTTTTTGGCATTATTTTTTTATACTTTTTACAATATATTGTATTTTATGTACAGCCCTGAATATATTTGGACCTTGTACAAACACTTGATTGTCAATCGCTATAATTCAAAGAGCTGGCCGGTTGCTTGATCAATCAGTCTACGGCTTCCAAAATGGTCAAAGCTAGGAAATACGTTCTCGTCAAACACTTCCAGGGTGAACCCAAGAAAAGTGACCTCAAAATCGTAGAAGAGGAGCTTCCTAACCTTGAAAATGGCGGTAAGTTTCAATTAAAATAAAATATCTTATTTTTACCTCATTATTACTTACTACGCTACCTTGAAAAAGTGGTAGAAAGTTTTATTTATTGTAATGCATTTTTAAAATTTTTATATTATTGTATTTTAGTACTTCTCGTAAAATTAAATTGGATTTATAACTATAAACACATATAATAACAACTGTGAAAGTAACTTAAAACAAGAATATGCTTATAATGTTAGATACTAATTGTGTAATAAAATAAGAAGAAAGAAAAAAAGTATTAATATGTAATGTAACCCGCAGACAAGCCCCGGCTTTGCGGGAACAATAAATACATTTATGTATTGTCTATAAAATATGTAGGTACATTTCAATTTTTTTTTAAATTAAAAAAAAACTGTAATCACTATAGACTAATTACAGACTTTTTCTGACTACCTTTGATTTTTCAACAATATGTTTTTAGAATTCGTATGTACCTAAACCACATTGGCAAAACAGTGGATAGGGCCAGTCATACAAATTTAAAAAAAAAATACTAATAAAATTTTCCCACTGTGTGTGAAGCATAAATTCCGTAAGAAATTCTTACAACAAAATGATCTACTCCTTCGTTTTTTCTCCATTTTGTACGGAATTCAAAATTCATAGAAAAAATATTTTCCACCACACAGGTGTAACTTAAAATGTAGGTTATGTAAAGCTTTTTTGCATAAATTGTAAATAAAAACGCACTGAAAATATGTTTTTTTGCTATGGAAAAAAAAATATTATTTCCTATTAATATGTGAACATTGAGTATGCATATACTTTTCCAAATTCATTTCACTTAACAAACTTTCAACAAAAGTTCTCTCCCCCTTTAATTAAAATTGTTATTTTCAATTGCTTAACTTTTCTTCTTCTTTATTTATGTATAGGCTCAATATATTAGTTTGCCATTCAACATACTGATCTTTAAAGATTGTAAATTTTTAATGAAAATACAAAAGTGAACATTGGTTACAAAGTTATTGCTTCGTAGTTCACAGTGAGGTCATATTATAGAAAATTATAATTGAAAAAAGAAAATGTTAATTTAGTTAATGCGAGAAATATCAAAATTAGGGATTCAATAAAAAAAGTAATACTGGACGTAATAAAATTAGCCATTTATCAAACATTTGATAGACAAAAATATTTTACAAATTTAAAATAAGATTTACCATATTATCTGTATTAAAAAGAGTTATCTGATGTAGATATAAATCGGTGACATTGATAGCAATCTAACACTATTTCAGTAAATAAAAATTGAGGATTTGTTAAGTTAATTAACAACTAGGTACTTACTGTACAACGTACAAGTCACATATTATATCACATTTAGGTGATAAAAATGACATATCAAATCTGAGACTTCGAGGTAGAGAAGATGTTCAAAGTTGAGTTTTTAAAATATTATGCTTCAACTCATACAAACATTATGACTCATATTGCAAGAAAAGTGCAAAATTTAAACAGATTATTTATAAAAGAAAAAATAGCCATCTTGTAGTTTATTTCTTTCACACACCCAACAGTATGCTATTATGTACATTACTTCTACTAAGTACCTACATATTATTATGTAGGGGTAAAATCAGCCATCCAATTTCAAAACCTAGCACGTCTATTAAGAAAATGTTCAGGAGAGCCAATAAACATCAAAGCATATAAAAATTTGAAATGTATGTATTTTTAAAATACATTACCTTTTTACTCTATACAGCAAGAAAAGCAAAATTAGATCAATTGAAAAGCACATGAAATAAATCACCTTCATTCATATATACAATGTGAAAATGCATATTGAAACCATTTTACACACCTGAGGTAATTAGTTGATAAAACACTACGTTGGTATATCTAAAACTGAATTAAAAGATAACAGAAAAATATACTGATTTAATCTTCGTGGGTTCCTAAAAACTTGTATTGTTAAATCAAATTAAAACCAATGACGTCTTGATGATACAAAGAATGCAAATGGTGACAAATTGTGTTGTATAACATGAGGTGCCAACTGAATATTTTTATTTTATTGTATGTTTATTTATTGCATATTTATTTTATTTTATTTATAACTAACTATATTATTATATTATATAAGCAAATATTTAGCAACACATCATTATTGTTGACGGACTAGTTTCTATCAGGTAGATATTGTATAATTTAGTCAAACTTAATTTTACAGGAGAGCCAAAGAACCAACACATGTATTGTCCCTGTTTTGTTTTGTATGAAATCGACTTCAAAAACGACATAGACTTTATTTACTTAGGTAGGCAAATATTCCTAGCAAGAAGTTGTAATAAGAAATGGAAATGGGGAAATGGCTAAATGGTTGGTTAGTTAAGTTGTAATTTATTATTATATAAAATGCAGTCAACTAAATAAGCACTCGGTGATTTTCTATCAAATGTTTGTCTGGAGCCATTAATCAAATATAATTTTTCATTTGTGTTATTTATTTGATATTAAAACAACCAAACTATGATATGTATTGTATTGTCAATGTTTATTTTTACTCATATCTTTTAATATGTAAGCAGGATGACTCATAATTTTAAACTAGATTAAACCAAAACCTGACCCATAAATATCATAAATAATATTAGTGTCGATTTTAGTTCTACGTGGAAAAGAAAATAAATTTATTCCAATATGACCGCAAATTGCATTAAATTATTTAATATATTCAGTATTATTCAGTGTGCATATTTTTATAGTGTTTCTTTAAATTTCAGTAAAAATGGTTTATGATTTCTTTTAGAGTATCTCTGCAAAGCTGAGTTCCTAAGTGTAGACCCATACATGAGGCCATATATGATGAGATATCCCACTGGAACTGATATGATCGGCTCTCAGGTTGCAAGGTAAAATTATACTTATACTATTATATTAAAACGTGAATGTTTTGATATAAATATGCATACATATGCATATAGCTACAAAATCATTTGATAATCATTTACCTTGATAAAATATAAGTAGATAAAAAATAATTATGGTAAGTTTATTAGGTTGATATGCCAAGGTAGCACATCTTGTGGACATAGTTTGAATTGTATGCCGATTGACAATGTGATTATGTCTAAAATATTGGCTTACATGACCCATGGCATAAAAACGCAAATAGGAGCCATCAGAAGTTACTATTGCTATTACTATAGTAAAAGTATTACATTGTTTTAACAGGATTGTGGACAGCAAGAATAAAGATTTTCCAGTTGGCAAACTTGTGGTTTCTAACTACGGTTGGAGGGATTACACTATCGATGGCGGAAACCGGAAAAGACCCGGTCTTCAAACTCAACTTGTACCTGATCTTGGAGATATTCCCACATCACTTGCTCTTGGGGCTTTAGGGATGCCTGGGTAAGGTTACCTACTTACTAAACTACCACTCTTATAAAATTTATGCCAGTAAGCATGCAATTCTTTGATCAAAAATATTTATAGAATATTTTTTCCCGATAGCAACACAGCATACTTTGGACTTTTAGAGCTGTGTCAACCCAAGGAAGGAGAGACTGTTGTAGTATCCGGAGCAGCAGGAGCAGTTGGTTCTCATGTTGGCCAGATTGCCAAAATAAAAGGTTTACTAACATTTTCTATACTTTTGAAAATTACACTACATACACTGAGCTTAAATGAATGTTTAAATTAGGTCCTGTGCTCTGAAAACCGTAGACATAGGCTTTAAAATACATAAATCATTTACTACATCAGCTTTTTAAAGTGGAATATTTTACCATTTGAGAAAGCTTAAAATCACAACATGGACATAATCTTGGAAGATTAAATTAACAAAAACATTGTCATTTTTTTAACCAAGTATAAACCATGTTTATTTTTACTATTTGTTTTTAACAGGATGTAAAGTTATCGGATTTGCTGGTTCAGATTCCAAATGCAAATGGCTTAAAGAATTGGGCTTCGATCACGCTTTCAATTACAAAACAGTCAATGCAGCAAAAGCCCTGAAAGAAGCCGCACCAAATGGTGTGGATTGCTACTTTGACAATGTAAGTTTATCTTTCAATTATACTATCACTACTAAAAGTAATTTGAATTTACCACAGGCTTAAGTTACTTATGTTTTAATACATTTCCCCTAGGTTGGAGGCGAGTTGAGTTCCGTAATCATAAATCAAATGAACACGTATGGAAGAATTTCAGTTTGCGGAGCAATCTCTACTTACAATGAAGATCTCTCACAACTACCTACAGGTATTTAAATCATTTTACTGCAATCACAAATAATATTCTAGGTATTCAATAAAAGCTTAGCAAACTGAATGTACATAGATGTGGGTAACATAGTTACAGTAGAAATAGAGTGCCTGTATATAATTTTTAATGAATGTTCTTTATGTTTAAAGAGGTACAAAACATATGTTTAGTTTTAGACTTCGAGACTAGAGGTAGAATTATGAAATCATATTTCTTCAGAGAAATTATTATCGAGAATAAAGATAACAAAAAATCTGCTATGCTCAAGAAGGGTTGACTTTTCAGGGAATTTTCAAAGATGGATATTTTAATCAATGACTCAATTGTATTGTGCAATTAATGATAGTGCCTCATGTGCCAAAGACATATCGATCAAAAAAATTCATTTTTACTGCAATCTAATATTTTTGCATTTTTAGCATTGCATATGTATTTGATTTGTGATAAAATCTACACAATAGCTGCGGAAAACTTTCTATTTGTAATATCTGTTTTATCTTCCTTTTTTTAGTTCCAATCCTTCAGCCTACATTTGTATTCAAAGAACTGAAGATGGAAGGATTTATAGTCTATCGTTGGCTAAATCGCTGGGAAGAGGGAATCCAACAAAATCTCAAGTGGATAAAAGAAGAAAAACTCAAGTACAGGGAAACTGTCACTAATGGCTTTGACAATATGTTCGAAGCTTTCCTCGGCATGCTTCGAGGCGAAAATACAGGAAAAGCCATCATTAAAGCATAATTACTACAAAATGTATTAATAACTTTTTAAAACAGTACGCTTGTAATTTGATTAATATTTTCTTTAAAATATTATATTGTAACTCATTCATCCAATAATTTATTTATTAAATGCTATAAAAACAAAGTTTTTGGTAGATATAAAAAATGTGTGAAAAATCATCGCTCTAATGCTAAATTCCAAGAAGAAATCTAGAGACTACATATATTTGTTTAGAGGAATAAAAGCGGCCGACCCACCATCGTTTAGTTTAAACTGTAACAACTTTTTATAGCCAAAAACACAATTAAGCATACTATGCATTATTTGAAAAAAAATAATTAAATAAATATTTACAAGACAAGAAGAAAATGATATGAAACTCTACCCTCACTTCATAGAAATGTTGCAAGAGTTTTAAAGCTTTATGTCTAGAAAAATTAACTTACTGGTTCTGAAAATTTCCCTGCAGTCACTTTTTTTGTGTGTTTCCTATTAAATTAATATAAAATATAATCCTGATTGATTGGTTTATTTTTTTATAGGATACATGCATTATTGATTCTAATCATTCAAGTTCCACATTTCACAGACCTAAAAAGGCATTGAAATGTTAAATTATGAACAATCTCGAAGTTGTATGCTATCTTATCAGAAACTAGGTAGCTGATCAGTTGTCAGTATTGATAACATGAATTGCCCAAATATTTCCTGTCATGTCGCAACTCGCAATGATCAACAAATTCAGTGGATGTAACTATTATTATCATCAATACAATCTGTTATGTTGATAAGGCAGTAAACGTAGATTTAGAGAATATGTAATTAAATAAAACTACAAAAACATAACTTATTACCTTATTAGTATTCATATTTTGTTTGTCTTTTATTTAAAATAAACTTGTGACATTGTTTTGAACCACTAAATTCTGCATACTGGTTTAGGAGCGATTTACCTTTACGGGAAAAATATTTTATAAGATAATGCTCTGGAGTCAGTGGAATAAACTAAAGTCATAATAATCAGTACAAATAGTCGGATTTCTTCAAACAAAATTCTCACATTTCACTCCAATAACTAACTAACTAACCATCACGCCATTTCCCCGAAGGGGTAGGCAGAGAGGATAGAACGCCACAACACTCTGTCCTGGCACACTTCTCTTGCTTCCTCCACATTCATACATCTTCTCATGCACTCACGTCGATTATTCCGACTTCTTACATGCCCACTTTCAAGCACTTGTTTTACTTGATCAGCCATGTCTTTCTCGGCCTTCCTCGATTTCTACATCCAGGCACAGCCACAAATATATTTTTTAGCCGTTCTTTCATCATCCATTCGCTCTACATGACCGAACCATCGTAAAAGACCTTTCTTAATTTTGTCGATAATGCTTCTCAGCCTTGCACTCTGCTCTAATTTCGACATTTGTACACCTATCATACATAGTCTTACCACACATTCGCCTGAGAGATCGCATTTCAACTGCATTAATCTACTTTCATCCTTCTTTTTCCAACACCACCTCACTCCAATAAAACAGTTATAAATATGAAGAAGACGCTCCAATACTTTATTACGGTGTAATATAAGTTTCAGATAGTACATAAATATCACTTAATTTGGTTTAGAATAGCATCACAGTACACTCATGTTTGAAGAAAATTGCTTGTGAATTCACAGGGAAACGAACCTGAACATTTGTGGTGTGAAGCTAGTAGTATCTTAACCATACCACGGTTGCTTTTTTTTTAAAATATACCGTAATTAAATGACTTCCTCTAGTGATTTAGATGCGAGCCTCAAAGAGATGGATAAAGAAACGGGTCTGTGGAACATCTGTACAAGGTCATGTCTAGCAGAGTCGGTGATTTGCCTTAGTCTTCCTCCCCCTGCTCCGGCTATAAGCTTTTCAATCCTTTCCGATGGACAGGTTACGGACACCAGGCAGATCAATCTATCCGTGTCCTTTTTCTCCTCCAGGAATTCTAGTTCTGTGATAAGTTGATACGGTATCTCTTGGTTAAGGAAGTCGAGAAACTTTGCCCTGACAGTTTCCACTATCAGAGTTTGCTGCGTCTGATCCGTCCAGTCGTTTTCATTGAATAGCCACTTTCCTGGTTTCCCATTTTTCGCCAAGTATTTCTATAGGAGGAAAACTTTTTACCATAAGACAGATGCACTTTTAAGCACGTTACTGAAAATATTTGATAAAGAATTTATAGTTCTAAAATTCTAAATACATTTAAGTAAGCCGTATTTACACTTGTGCTAATACTTATTCTCTACATAGGGAGCGAAAATGGACTGATGATATTTTAAATTATAATAGTAATCATAAGTTCTATGTTTGAGTTCCTTCCTGGCACTATATATTTTTACTTTCTAAACAATCCCATCGTAATGTAAGATTTGAATTAAGTTGGACATAAAATTATTGTACTAATGCTGTGTCCTATACACCATTGGGTGCAGATAAGGGTAGTAGTAGTATAATTATTAATAAGCCGTAATATGTTAATTGGTCACAAGAGTTAAACCTCAACGCAGTCAAAGGGATCAAATAAAATGTATATAGATAGACATAAAAACGTTATTTCAAATGCCAATACCAAGTACCAATTTTAAAATATGATAGATTGGTTCCTTAGAATTTATATTTTGAAATAAAACTCACCCTTATCATATCAACACCGTCACCCTCCAATGCGGACACCATAAATATATCCGAAAAACCTGAATAACCATTGTTTTTGTTTGTTGTTTTTGGTGTATCAGATTTTTTAACAATTGGGTTCCCAGCTATAAATCCATTGCTTAGTACTCGTACAAGATCTAATAATCTGCGTTTAGATTTTAACATATCAATCTGTAAAAAAATCATTAATCATAATCACAATAGAGATTCAAAAGTAGTAATAGAGAGTAAAAAGTTTTACACACCGAACATAAAATAAAATATCTATCATAGGTCGTTTCACATGTGCGAGTTTCAGCTGATTAATAACATAAATATGACTGAGATGAAATTTATAAACTTATACATTCTGAAATTTCATACAATTTACAGGTATGTTTACGATCACTTAACCCTGGCAATGACAGGTCACAAGCTCGCAAATCACTAATAAATTTTAATTTTTTTAACACAGTATGTACATTGCCTTTTTCAACTCAGTTCAGATATGTAAAGATATGATGAGATAATATTGTACTAAAACGTACAATAAACATTAATACTTTCCCAATCATAAAAAATATGTATCGCTGGTCCGGAAGAAAAACAACACAATTCAAAATAAAATTATTTTCAAAAGATGCAATAGTTGTTTTTGTTTTCTAATGTAAATCTTTACTGTTTTACAATTTGACATCTCAACAGAGACGAGAAACTTGGAAGGGAATATGGATATCTAGGCGTTTACAGGGCTTATGACCTGTCATTGGCTGGGTTAAGTGGCCACTGTTTTAGAACCTGCAACTGAAAATATATGGAAAATATTATTAACACTTGTTTTTCTGATATTATTTATTCTGAATAACAATAATAACAATATTCTCAGACTAAAATAATTCATCGTACTGACCTTATTAAGAACCAAAAAACTAGGAATATGATCACTTCTTTCCAAAATATTGACAATTAGGGGGCTGAGTTTATCTTTAGTCCATGGATTTCCGATGTCGTGTATGACACCAATAATATCAGCCTCTTTTACAGAAATATTGGGTCCTACGGCCATGGGATGTTGTATTTGATATCTGAAAATAGTGAAATGCAGATTTTTTTTTAATGCAATTGCTCATTACAGCGGTAATGTGAATTAAAAAATAAATACCAAAGGGATCAGAGAATTTAGTAAGTTATTAGAAATAATGAGAAAGATTGTGTTATTTTTCAGCTCCACCTATTATTGCTATATGTATGTGCACAGTTTCTGGTGACAAGAAAACTTCTTTCATCATGCCTTGATTTAACAAAACACAAAGATACACATTAGCTGGCAGCGCAATGCCTTTACAGATAGACATCAATTATAGTTATTACAAACATTCTCAGATTTACCTTTGTTTTTCCCTTGGAGTTACGACTCCTGGTGTATCTAAGAAAATTATCTGAGTATTTTCTTCATTGCAAATGGCTCTTGCTATTGTTTTGGTCGTGTGAACTTTGTTAGACGCAGGGCAAACCTGTAATACGAAGGATGAACTTATAATTTGTCATAAAATTATTGAGACTTTCATGTTTGTAACTAATGTTAAAATGTACAATTCTAACCTACAGAAAAAATATCAGTATGTGAAACTTACCCGTCTTTGAACCAAATTATTTATCAATGTACTCTTTCCTGAGTTGGGAACTCCGAGAATAGCAACCTTAATCACTTTTTCTTCATTTCTCTGTTCTGGATTAGTAGAAAGTGATAATGTTCTTATCCAATTCTTAGGAGGCTTGATTCTGGTGCAACATAACAAAAAAGATCTGGATGTAGAAGTTGGCATTATGTTTCTATGAGCAATATGTAGCACTGAATTCATCATTTTTTAATGTTTACTAAATGTTAGCTCGAAGATTAAAATTAAAACATAATTTTAACAAAATTAGAGTGCAATAATTACAAATTGTAGGTTATTATTTTGATATTTTCTGTTGAGGTCATAGACATTGAACAAAAGTGACATTACGATTGTCTATGGTTTCTTCTTCTTTTTTTTGAGAGATGGCGATAAGGGTTACATTAATCTAGGGTAGGGGTGATCTAAAACACCCTATCCTAGTATCCTACATACGCGTGTAGATTGGTGTTGGTCTAATCAACCTAATCAACACCAATCTACTAATACCTATGTTTATGTTGGTCAAATGCACACTTTATCATTATTCAAGAAAAAAAACAATAATGATTTAAATGAAATTCATGGTTATCCTGATAATAGAAACAACTGAGAATACGAAGAATAACGTTGAATCAAATCAAAATTATTTAGATCAGATCATTGTATAATTTATTTTTAATAATAGGCTCTGAAAACAACACTATTTATAAAAACATATCTTGCTCAAAAACAGAGGGGAACAATATCACAGACACCCAGGATTTAGAAAAATAGCTTGATTTTTGTGATTTCACTAAAAATCAAACCCAGAACCACTCTGTGTCGTGAGTCTGAAGTCTGAGTCATTACTCTACGGAGGTCGCTAATAAAATTTATATTTAAAAATTACCAGTGAGTGTTTCTTTTTCATAGCAGAATGGTCTACTAATCCGTGGGTCTACTTAAATTACATTACATTATTTAATGTATACTTTTTATCAATTCATCATATTATTTTCATAAAATTTAGGTGCATAATAAAAATATATTTTACCTTGGAGGAATCACTATAATAATAATAATATAATTTACATATTATTATTTTATTACAGCAAACTCCATGAACCAAATAATCTCGACCACCGCTGTAAAGTAGCTAGAACGCAGAACTCGCACTACAAAGGTTCAAGGTTCTATTCCCCGTTAGATAACAATAATCAAAAGTGATATTTTTCATGCCTGAGTGTTTTATGATAATGTTTCCTTGTGTTGCTGGGCCTTCCGGCCTGTTAATAAATATCTTAATAAAGTACACAGGACTTAAAATCTATACCTGCGACACAATCAATACTTAGGTAAAAGTCTACCAAGAGGTAGTAAGAACTATCCTGTTTTAATTTGAAATAATATGTGATGCATCATATTTAATTCATGCAATTATGATCTTTATGTTTGAAATACTTATTAATGTATGCAAGGAAAATAAAATAAAAGAGTAGAAAAGGTAGAAAATAATGTAAAAAATATTTGCAATTATTCCTTAGCAAGCAATATTATTTCTTTTTAAAAATAATGGTTTATTAATAATATTAAACATGTTTTTCTGGATACAATTTATTAAGCAACTATTTCTGGATTCCAATCGTAATATTCTTTAGTTGAAACATTACTAAGTTTTTCCATAAAAATATCAGGAATGGTAAAATTTAATTTCAAGAAGTTGTTGCTTATGTGTCCCGGAGATACAGCCTTCGGTATGATGGCAATATTCTGTTGTAGCGCCCACTTCAACAAAACTAACCCTACTGGTTGGTTTATGGCTTTGGCTATTTCATGGATCTCTGGATCCTCTAAAACGGCTTTGGTGGTAGAACCACAAAGGGAAGAATAGGCCTGCAGCAAAATACCATGTGCCCGACACTCTTCTAATATGTCTTGTGGATGATGATGAGGGTGCCATTCAATTTGATTAACTGCAGGTTTCACTCCATTACAATCAGCGATCAACTCCCTCAGATGTCGTACAGTATAGTTAGAAACACCAATATTTTTTAACAGACCTTCTTTATATAATTTTGAGAGGGTTGCCCAAGATTGTTTTCTTAATTCCGCATTTTTAGGATCAGTACGACTCAAACTGCTTCCAGGCCAGTGAATAAGGTAGAGGTCTAGATATTCACATTGTAATTTCTCAATAGATTCTTTAGCTGCGTTCTCTGCTCTGCTACCTTGATCCTCTGGCGTCAACTTAGAAGTAAGAAAAATGTCACCACGATTCAACCCGTACTTTGGTAAAAGCTCTTTTAAAGCGTTTCCCAGTTGTTTTTCATTTCCATACATGGACGCTGTGTCAAAAGATCTGTAACCAACTTTAAGTGCTTCGTCAACCACTCTACTTACTGTCTGTTGACCCACAATATTATAAGTACCGAATCCTACCAACGGAAAACTATTTCCATTATTTAATTTGAACAATATCGATGCACTTGACATTTTGGAATATAAAAAGTATTTTTACAAGGATCACAGAGCACAAAAGTCGCAAAAAACACAATGTGTTGATCGCTCTATACTTGTCAAAATAAAGAGACAATTTGAGAGAAGTAGAGTAAGATAACTAAATAATTTAGATCATTGCTACTGTATTTATATTTAATGAAATATCAGATAGATAGAACCTAATCATATTTTGAAATATATTCACAAGTCAGAAGTCAAACCCATCTATCTACCCACAGATTATTTGTTTCATCTACCCATCCCAAACTAATGTCAAACTGACAACTGACATTTTTACAGATTTACAGATTTACAACAGTGTGTTCCAAAAATGTTGTTTGTTAAATGGTAGCCAGCAATAGAATGCCAAAAATAAAATCTCCCGATTTTTTTGTCTGGAGTAGGAGTCTTTGAGTCTGGAATTTTGGTCTGGAATTGGAGTCTTTGAGTCTAAAGATTGACAGTTCGAATTCCCACTTTGCCACAATTCGAATCTTATTTTCAAACTCAAGCCGTTTATAGGCTTCTTGAAAGTAGTAAGTATATTTAAAAATATTTAAATATCATGTAATATTATTACATAGATTTCTTTTTATCTTGATAAAAATAAAATTTAAAAAAACATTATTGCAGTAGATAAAGAGAACGTATAAAAAGAGAAATGAGAATTCAGCATCTTATTACAAAGCTTTAATAGAAAACTAAATTTGCCCCGACTTAACATGGATTTGTATCTAGCAAGTCGGGCACAGAAAAAGAATTTGATGTAAAATAAATAAACAATTTTGACAGTCTCTCTTTTTCCTCAGCAAGCATATATTTTATTTTTTTAAATAACGGTTTATTAATTTTTTTTTTTTTTTTTTTTTTTTTTATAGGTTTTAAAAAGAAATCTATGCAATCTTATGATATTTGCACATATTTCAATTTGTAAATACTATTTTCAATAAAGCCTAAGCGGCTTGTGCTTGAAAATAGGAATCGAGTCGTGTCGAAGTGGGGATTCGAACCGTTTATTACTAAACATTTTTTTCTGGATAAAATTTATTAGGCAACTCTTTCTGGATTCCAATCGTAATATTCTTTAGTTGAAACATTACTTAGTTTTTCCATAAAAATATCAGGAATGGTAAAATTTAATTTCAATAAGTTGTCGCTTATGTGTCCCGGAGATGCAGCCTTCGGTATGATGGCAATATTCTGTTGTAGCGCCCACTTCAACAGGACTAACCCTACTGGTTGGTTTATGGCTTTGGCTATTTCACGGATCTCTGGATCTTCTAAAACGGCTTTGGTGGTAGAACCACCGAGGGAAGAATAGCCTGTAGCAAAATACTATGTGCCCGACACTCTTCTAATATGTCTTGTGGATGATGATGAGGGTGCCATTCAATTTGATTAACTGCAGGTTTCACTCCATCACAATCAGCGATCAACTCCCTCAGATGTCGTACAGTATAGTTAGAAACACCAATATTTTTTAACAGACCTTCTTTGTATAATTTTGAGAGGGCTGCCCAAGATTGTTTTCTTAATTCCGCATTTTTAGGATCAGTACGACTCAAACTGCTTCCAGGCCAGTGAATAAGGTAGAGGTCTAGATATTCACATTGTAATTTCTCAATAGATTCTTTAGCTGCGTTCTCTGCTCTGCTTCCTTGATCCTCTGGCGTCAACTTAGAAGTAAGAAAAATGTCACCACGATTCAAACCGTACTTTGGTAAAAGCTCTTTAAAAGCGTTTCCCAGTTGTCTTTCATTTCCATACATGGACGCTGTGTCAAAAGATCTGTAACCAACTTTAAGTGCTTCGTCAACCACTCTACTTACTGTCTGTTGACCCACAATATTATAAGTACCAAATCCTACCAGCGGAAAACTATTTCCACTATTTAATTTGAACAATATCGATGCACTCGACATTCTGGACTATAAAAAGTATTTTTACAAGGATCACAGAGCACATAAGTCGCAAAACACAATGTGTTGATCGCTCTATACTTGTCAAACCCAAAGATAATAAATTCACCCATCCCAAACTAATGTCAAACTGACATTCACAGATTTACAACAGTGTGTTCAAAAAATGTTGGCGGTTAAATGGTAGGCAGTGATGGAATGCCAAAAATAAAATCTCCCCAGATTTTTCTTAAAAATTCCCTAGATTTAAAAAAAATCTTCCGATTTGAAAAACAAACTCTTAAACAAACATAATATCATAAATTTGTTTTGCGGTTGATTTTAGTACGATAAAATTAATAAGGTTTAAATTATCTTTTTTTTTACATATTCTTTTTCTGGTTGCTATGTGATATGAACGAGTGGTGGCCTAGTGGTAGCGTTGCGGGCTCTGAGACCAGAGATCCTCGGCCGATTTCACTTCTAGACGGTCACTTCAACACGACTTGATTTCTATTTTCAAACACAAGCCACTTGGGCTTTATCGAAAATAGTTTTGACATATAGAAATATTATGTTGTGCCAATATCACAAGATTGCATAGATTTCTTTTTATATTGTCTTCTATACATTTACCTATGAATAAAAATATCCATATGATAGTCAAAATTCTCCAGACCTGAGGACTTTTCCCAAGACATCATATCACCGTGCTACCATTTATTAGTACCGTAGCTAGCAGCTACCGTAGCAGCGCCAGCAGTAGCCAATAGGCGAGTCTGCAGAAATCCTCCTATGTACGTATATGCATTTATTATAATATGTCCCATACTAGAAATTTACTTTGGGAAAAATAAACTTTGACGTATTATTTAATTATTTATTAATTTTATAGCTTTATTCAGAGCTGAGAAGTCGTAAAATTTCTAGCACTTGATTTTGAATTAATACGAAACAGTAATTAGGTAAATATGTATGCTAAGTAAAAGACTCGTTAAAAAACTTGTGTTTCCTTTACCCTGTTTTGAAATTAGGATTTAAAAAATTACATAAATATATTTGAACTGTTAAGTTAGTTTTGTTACAGTGGGTTATAGATTACAGACCGCATTCATTTATGAATAATTGTTGGAACGAAAATACGAGAAAAACGGATATAAAGTATGGACATGTAACTTTTACATTTCTATAAAAATCTAATTTATTATTTTTTAAAATAATACCAACTTATGAAAATATATGAAACTATATAATATACTATATGAAAAGTCGGAATACTCAGCGTGCGTGCATGAGAAGAAATGTGGATGATTTTTTTAAAAATGCTGTAGGTAATTAAGGAAAAAAGTCAACATAACTTTCAGTAGTACCTACTCGAAATAAAATATACAACCCCCCACTACCTCTAAGTGAAGTATTTTTGGTAAATTGATAATATCAACCACAGAGATATCAACTTTCTAAGGATTGGAATATTTTGATGAGGTTTTATGTAAAAATAAAAATTGAAATTACCTACATTCAAATTTTCATATGAGCTCGATATTGGTTAACCGGAAATACTTTAGTTAGAGGTGACGTGTGCAATAAATGAAGTTTATAAAATCGATCGACGAAAAAACTTTCGTTAAACGTATTTTTTACAAGTCATGATACATATTTGATACACAAGTATAATTTTAAATAACATCTTTTCCTATATTGGCGGCAACGCGCTCATTATAAGTATAATTATGGTAGTATAATTATAGGATATCTCTATGTTTATGTTATATAATATGTCTCAGCCCCGAAAAGTATTATATTGACTAAATTATTAAATTTGTATAAAAATCGTCGCCATAATAATTACATATTTTTTAATTATTTGAATATGACTAATTAAATTTAAATAAAAATACTTGGTACACTTCCACTATTATTTATTTGACCAGTTAGCGCTTTCACCCTGTAACGGGCATCTTCAGACTGGTGCCCGTTACAGGGTGAAAGCGCTAACTGGTCAAATAAATCAAAGTGGAAGTGGACCAAGTATTTTTATTTAAATTTAATTAGTTAGATTCAAATAATTTTATCATGGAATTACACCAAGTAATGTCAATAAAAAATATTAATCAAATTACATTTTTAGCAAATATCCTGAAAAATAATTTTTAATTCAAATTAGCGAGACTTGACAAATCATCATCATCATCTCAGCCCGTTGAGGTCCACTGCTGGACATAGGCCTCCCCCTGCCGTCTCCACTCCTCCCGGTCCTGCGCCGTCCCCATCCACTGTCTTCCAGCAGACTTCCTGATGTCGTCCACCCATCTCACCGGTGGACGTCCTTGAGGCCTTTGGTTCCTCGGTCTCCACACCAGAACGCGTTTCGTCCATCTGTCGTCCATCATTCTGGCTATGTGACCGGCCCATTTCCACTTCAACCAAGCAATTCGCTCCACCACGTCGCAGACCTTTGTCTGGCGTCGGATCCAATCGTTCCTTTTTCGGTCTCTTAATGTTATTCCAAGCATAATCCTCTCCATGCTCCTCTGTGCAACTTGCAACTTATGGGAGGATTGCTTGGTCAGAGTCATTGTTTCCGCACCATAAGTAAGGACGGGCAGAATGCATTGGTTGAATACTCGAGTACTTGAGTACTTGAGTGAGTTGGGAATGGAGCTTCGGAATGTGGAATTTAGCTTTCCAAAAGCCACCCAAGAGAGATTACTCCTGACAAATACTGATTGAAATGTCACTGAACAAAAGATTATATGTTTTATGACGAACAAAACAAACAAAACTCTGGCCAGACTGTAAAACACATATATTTAATTTTTTAGGTTACTTTTCTGTTAAATCGAAGAAATCGATAACATTAATTAATACTTAGTACATCACTAACAATCCTATTTCTACGTATATTGTTTCTGTTACATCTATGGTTACTTTTAACAGATTTAATCTATGGTTACTTTCCTCGTGGCTTATTTTGGTTTTCTGTCAAATGTCAATTGTCAATCACATTTGTGATCACATTGTCAATTTTTATAGTTATGCCGTTGTGTGAGCTAAAATAAGAGAAGTTTGTTTTTTAAAGTAAAGTATCGGTACATGTTTAGCACAAGTAATCAATTAAATAAATACAACTTTATCACAATGGCCTCATCAAGCGAGGATAAACCGCCAAATTTCCATGAAATGGAATTAGATGATCGTATTTTGAAGGTTATTTTTTTTTTTCAACCATTGTGATTGATTAAACAGTTGTGCCTTGGAATTTTAATTATATTTTATTTTATTTTTTAGGCAATAGCTAAATTAGGTTGGTTCACTCCGACATTGATTCAAGAAAGAGCCATTCCGTTGCTACTGGAGGGAAAAGATGTTTTGGTTCGTGCTCGGACAGGGTCTGGAAAGACTGCGGCTTTTACAGTTCCTGTTATTCAAAGGATCTTGAATTCTAAACAAACAGACTCGCAGCAATGTGTGAAAGCTCTTATATTGGCGCCGAGCAAAGAACTCTGCAATCAGGTACAAGCCCATCTCCCTAGCTTAAAAGCACATACTATAAAAAAAACGTTAAACTTTTCAGCAACTTTTTATTCAGAAACAATTTAAATGTCTAAACCAGGCGATACGGCTGTTTAAATAAATGTCTGATTCACACATATATATATATAACAAAAATCATACAATTTGTTTTAATCTCAAATGTTGATTATATTGACTTTTACCAATACATTTTCTATTGCCAGATATCCTCCGCTGTGGCAGACCTGACTGTCAAGTGCGCTCGGGAAGTGCGATGTGTGGACCTCTCTCAAGATGGCGACCTTAAGTTTTTCAAGCCCCTGTTGCTGGAGAAACCCGATATCATAGTCGTCACTCCATCCAAAGCCCTCGCCCACATCAAAGCTAATCACCTCAAATTAAAGACTGGACTAGAAATGCTTGTGATTGATGAAGCTGATCTCATATTTTCCTTTGGCTATGAGGATGAAATCAAGGAATTATTGAGGTGAATATTATGTTTCAATAATGTTTCTACATTTCCACGCTTTTCATAAATTGTTTTTTTTTTAAAGATGGAGAAGACGTGCTGTCTATTTGTTTTAATTTTGTTGTAAATATTTAATAGTTAGAGACACTAAAATTTCTGCAGTCTATTCTGGTACAATCAGAGGATCAACAAGTCCAGCAGGAGCTGCACAGTGAAAAAGAAGAAGAAAAATATTATATCTTTTATGTTCGAAGCACAAACTTTTTTTGTTTAATCAAGTTAGAAAAATATTAAATTTGTAATAGTCATCACATTTGTGTTAAGTAGTGATAGTTATTCTAAAGATTTTGGGAATCCAAACTACTGATCTTTTACTGTTTTTCCTTTATGTTTATTGTCTTTTAGCTATTTACCAAGTGTGTATCAGGCTGTTCTTGCATCAGCAACTCTCTCAGAGGACGTTCAAAACTTGAAAAAAATAGTTCTCCGGAATCCTGTGATACTAAAACTCGAGGAACCAGAGTTAGCTCCGTCTTCTCAACTAGAACACTATCATTTGGCAGCTGAAGAGAATGATAAAGCTGCCATACTGTATGCTTTACTCAAACTCAATCTTGTTTGAGGAAAAACCATCATTTTTGTCCGTACTGTGGATAGGTGTTACAAGTAAGTAATTTAGAAATACTTAGAACGTTTAGTATTAACAATTATCTCAGCTTTTTTATGTGCCCTTAGATACACTTTTACTAACTATCTATGCCCGTTTATTTTCTTGTATTTAATAAACAGATGCGAACCACTCAATTTTTATATCCTTTTGATGAACTTAGACTATCTGCAGTTGGATATTTTTTTTAAATTCTTGTACTATTCTTCTGAATTCAAACTTCTTTTTGGTATCTTAATATCCTTCGAACTATAAAATTAATTTTTTTTCATAAAGATAATCAATAAAAACAATGGGTGAAATCAGTTTTGT